>DWEJ01001737.1:0-12484 GCA_018245835.1 Mysoria sejanus stolli | reverse complement strand
GCATGGCAATAGGCTCACCACCTATTCCATAGTGGGACTTAAACGTAACCGGTGAAACGTGGGAATGTTGTGCATTCTTCTGCCTACCTCTTCGGGGATTACAGGCGTGAAGTTACTAATTCCGTATTAAAGAAGTCCGGTTTGCTAGGGGAGGAGGTGGGGGGAACCTTTTCCACGGATACGAAGAACAAAAAAGAAGAAGAAGAAAAAAAGAAGAGCCGCGCTCCGCCCGGAGCGAACAGCGGTTATTTTGTTCACAACGAAATAGTGCTGTATTCCATGTCGCGGAGACATGTGTCCATGGCGGAAAGTATCATATTCTGATGGACATTGTCGTGTCATCGTTGAGACAGCATTTCGATTCTCCATTTGTGTGTTTATGTTACGAGTACGTTGTCAAAATGTTGTAAAGCTTTGTAAGAATGTAATATGTAACGATTTTCAGTGGAAACTTATGATTTTCATATAATACGTTAGACTGCTTCGTTGGGCGAGAGGTTACATATTGAACTGTTGATCAAGAGACCTGTGTTCGAATCTTCGGTGCGGTACTGCTGGATTTTTGTCTTACTTATATTTTCTACTTCAAATACATATATAGTATTGTCTGGGAGACTGGATTTGTGTACTACGTTCCTCAGACTGTCCCCTTGGGGGATCACTTAATAATGTTACTAAGAATTTTGAGATTCCTCATAAAAATGTTACTCAATAACTCAATCGATTTTATTACATTTTAATCTATGACTATGATTTAATTTCCTGTGGCACATATTGGAACTGAGGGCTTCCATAGTCTCCGCCATCGCATTCTGTTTTGGGCAGTTCGTTTCGCCTTAGACCACATCAGCCCGATTGCCTTCAGTTCCTATGCCTTTGAGCGTCTCCAGGTGTGTTTTGGATAACCACATTTCCTTTTCTCTTGCGGTGTCCATTCTGAGGCTTGCCTTGCAACGTGATCTTAGGGTTTGGCCAATCCAAGTCCACTTACGGCATTTCATCTATACGTAGTATTGTAAGTTATATTTTCCTTTTTTATTAGCTACGTGTATTATATACCTGTATTTTGAAACGGCTTCTTCTATACATGTATCTGAATATACGAATACCTTTTGTTAAAAATCTGTTAATAGTAAACGGTTCGCGATACTGATCACAAATATTGTTACTTTTTTATTAGTTCCGAAGTCCGTCCGAGCTGTTCACGTAATAGGTCAATGCACGATATTGAGGCAGGTGATCATCAGCCGCCGTTTACGACGTTTCTCACTAACGAGAACACTCGCGGTGTACGTACTTCCAACCCGTAGTACATAAGACTCAAACATTAATACTGAGTTTTCACCCTTATCAGCACTTTTCCCAACCGTTTCATTCTTGGACAAGGGTACCTTTTTTAATTTGAGGTTTGTGTGTATCACTCTGGCTTAGTGGATGGTTATTAAGACGTGGATTACTTTGATAAGGTTATTATGATGTTGCGTTAATATTGTGATACCATTAATAAGTGAATTAAATACATGGCATTGTTATATAGAGATATATTGTAGTATTTTGACTTTCATGCAGGTTTAATGTAGGACCGAATTCGCATCTACTTTATAAAGAAGCGCAGCGAAATGTTTTCAAAATCGTGATTTTTTTAAACAAACAAATTCCTAGCGAATTTCGTTACATCTGAAACCCAAAAGGCTATATCGATTATCAAAGCGGATAGTTGTCTTTTTTAGTTCTACATCGCGTGGGCTCGTGTAGAGCAGTTTTAGTTACTCATGGTGCGATCCAAAATGCACCATCAAATTCTATTTCCCTGGCGCGTCATTGTTATTGCAGTAATTGTGTTTTAAAAGTTACACATACATACATACATACACACATATTTAAAAGTGCTCGTCGACTATAAACTTGCGCAATTCCCGTGGAATGGTCGATATAACCTAATATCATACCTGCAATCCCCGAAGAGGTAGGCAGAAGATGCAGTAAACTTCCACGTTTCACCAGCTCCTTTTATGTCCCACTATGGAATAGGTGGTGAGGCTGCTGCTGAATCTGAATTATTCTCAAAGGCCTATGATCAATATTTTATGATTTTTAATGCGTCGCCCTCATGATATTTTTTTGGTATAATGCACCTACAAGAAGGTCGGCATGTTTATAAGAACAGAGATATTTGGCTTGATGAAATAACAGTACCTATTAATATAAACGAAGTTCGAGTTTGGAAAGATATACACAATTATCAATGTCTCGTGAATCCGAAAGGCTTGGGAAAAACGGTTAATAAATATATAAATCTTTTTACAGGCTGAATTGAAAACATGGCAACTCGTTTCAATATTTTTGAATTGCAAAACTATCTGTATACATATATATGTTATGATCCTTCAATCCACTAGCGATGATTCGGTTACTGCGATATCATTGTCCATATTATGCATTTTAGTCCTGTAGTACATTTTATTTACTTCTGTCATCAAGAGACAATTCTTCTGTTGATGTCTTCTGTAAGTCTCGTAGAATGTACTAAGACGTGGTCGGACTCAGGCCTCCAGATTAACAACAATATTGTCTATGAAGGTGTACAATTCACGGTATGTGGATTCGGAAATATCTATGGTCTCGAGTACAAGTAAAATTTATGGGTTATAGGGACAGCTAAGGATTGGCTGTTTTGCACTCAAGTTTGATACGTCGGCCACATAAAAATATAGTGCAATTTGACTTGCAGTTGCTTGTTTAAATTTTTACATATTATGCGTTGCAACTCCTAAGGACAAAGGTGATATTAGATGTTAAATAAAGGTTTGCTTTTGAAATTCAATTCTAAGTGACGGACTCTAATATCTTTTCTATATTTCATTTCTACTTCGATAAGTCTAGTATCTATGTCTATACATATATACTAGACATAGTGCATATTTTTGCAGTACGCAAGGTGTCTTCTGTGAAAAATATTTCCATTAAACTTTACTTAATTGTACCGTCAGAATATTTTTTTATTGGATCAGACATATGTTCAATTTAACAAACTGCGATGCAGTGTCGTCATTTGAGGGAAAAATTCCAGTTTTTTGCTATTGAACGCCGAAGTAAAGTAAATTCTTTAACTACTGGTACATCCGATGTGTCGTATTTCGCTCGCGGCCCGCAATGAGAATAAACGCGGGTTCCCGTTTTTCCGTAATTTTCAGCAGTGAATTGAATACATCGGTGAGGTGATTATTATATTTCCTGCAACGCTTGTGTCCAATATTAGTGTATTTATTGTACTGAGTTAATGGCAATGCCTTGGAATAAATTAGCATCGCTATAACCAGCTTTAATCAGCGGTCTAATGAGAGTCGCCTAATAGTTCCTTTTAATACCACCGCCGCTATCATATCTAATGATAGCTCATCCGACCAACTATTTAGGATTTAGTTATCTTATATCTTTGTCCAAGAGAAAAACTTATATATGTACGTATTATTTACACAAAAGCAGAGGAATAGACGCGACTTTCCGTGTAGTAAATTCGTCAGCAGAGTATGCGCTAGCTGGCGTCCAAAGTGTCTTTCACCTTACGTCATTACCATTACGGAGCGGAGCTTGTCGAGGACGTTTCACGACGTCGTAGCAGCGGTATTCTAGAGAATTGTATTCAAGAGGATTGTATTCGTGCCCGTGCTGTTTGAGCTGTTTTTGTGCGAGAATTCTTGGCCTGTGTGTGTATGCGCATTAAGCAAATAGTATGCGAGCACTGTTGCCTGTAAAATTTCGTCTACTCTAATGAACGGATTACGTATGTAATTTTCAATGTGTTAATGAAAATTGTTAATGACATTAATCTATGTCAAAGTCATTCATACTTGAATGGTCTGATCTCGGAGTTAGTGAGGCTGACCGTTGAAGGTCGGGAGTTCAAGTCCTTACTGCAACAAATGTTTGTGAGTTGATTGCAAGTGTTTATTGATTGGGTGCAAAATAACAACTTTACTAGTATTTAAGATATTATTAGCCTTTCGGTTGCCGTGGCAGGCTGACCTGTACAGACAGGTGACAGGCTGTACCTGGTTTGGAATAAAATATTTATGAAATGTATGAAGTTGGCCTAAGAAATTAAAAACAAAGTTTGAATTTTTGTAAATATGTATACAACATACTTAATTGTCTAATTTAGCGACCAGTTATGAAGAGAAACACGACTTAGAGTCTTAACTCGTGTTTCTCTTCATAACTGGTCGCTTGCATTTTACAACCTTACTGCAAAGATAATCGACTTTATTAATATTTTGCAGCCCTAATTAAGTTAAGTACGATTACGATCGTCTTTCGTTAGGCGCAAAAAAAGAACGAAGGAAAATTTAAAGCCGTAATTCGTTCCGTTTTCTACCGCGGCCATTTTCACTTTCTTGTTCCAAATTCGGTCCGCGCATAAAGAGACGTACGTACGTGTGAGCGCAGTGCAGGGCGACCACGTGTTCATACGTCGGATGGACAACAGAGGGGTCTTTTGTTTTATTTACTATTATTATTACTATTATTACTAAGTATTTACTATTATCATTTATTTATTTACCATTTAAACATTTTTAATCAGTCATTATAGAATAACCCACCATTATCCTATTGTTGAATATAGCCCACTGCTGAACATAGGCGTCATATGGAATTATGCACCTAATCCCCACGCTGGGGGTGTGTGGTGGGGATCGCAGGGCACGGTTTGTGGTAGCCGGTCATGGCATTTAGCTGTGCCTAGGAAGACCGCACAATACCGTGATTTGCCCGAACAACCCAATGCGATAGAATGTCGCATAAGTAATTAAGTTATAGTTTCACCTATTGTAACAATCAATTTAATTAATGTTCTCTGATATTAAATGTTCATTACCTGTTTGCGAAATTTCAACTTTTAAAGTACAGATCGATGGGTTGAAAGCGTAAAATAAAATTGTCTGCAACTATTGACGAATTAAACCGTCGAAGGAAAAAAATCCCAAGGAACAGAAATGAAACTGTTATAATAAAGTTTGTATCGAATATCGTCTCGAAAAATTTACTAGATGATCATTTAATGAGGGGGAAGAGAGCGGGGCAGCGTCTGGCAGGACATCAAGAGGACGTACACGATACACTAGAGACGAGCGCGACAGGTCTCGCGAGTCGCGAGCGGATCCTCTGTAGCCTCTTTATTCGTGGACACGTTCCCGGGGGGAGGCCGGGGTGGCGGCGATCCCGCTCTTTTTATCTCTTCTACCTTTTGCCTTTCTTTCCGATGCAAATTCCCCGTCACTAACAGCGCCAACGCCAGCGCCGGCACGGAACTGCGAATTGAGTATTTTTCAGTAATGTTCTTATTTTCGGACCTCGTTACCGGCCTTTTTTATGCACGCGCTTGAATCAGTCGCGGAGCTCGCCTGAATTCTGTATGGCTTGCCTTGTTCCAATGTAGGTCACTGGATGTACCTACTAGTTATTTGTGTAATTATGCGTTTCTTCATCACTTGGATGTTTTTATTACATATGTAGTTTCGATGACTGATCGCACGAAAAGTTTGATATAATAATTCGAATTAACAATAAACAATTCAGCGGATCCTCTAATCACTTTTTCATGCGTATATGTACGTTATCTCCACATGACCCGATATTTTTTTGAATATACTTGAAGTACGCAAGTACCTTTCTACTGTTCTTTATTTGCACATCTTGTATGGCGTCGAGCCGAAGCTGGCGTAGCGAAGTAAAAAAGACCTGCATAGTCTAATGTGGGGGTTTAATTAAAAGCTTCATTGTTCCCGGCGCTTCGGCGATCCTGTTCAAGTATGCTACAAAGGATGCCATTCCCTCTTCCAAACACTTTATTACTGTATAATCTATAACGGTGAGTTGAAAACAATATATGACAATAACGACTTATAAGGCTGTTTTATAAACGGCTCGTGCGTTCCATAGAAATTTTTAAATAGTCAAAAATAACTCTACGCGTTGGAACTCTGGAGCACCTGCCCAGATATTGCCCCTGAGATACTTTGTGTATTGTGTATAAAGACGATTAATGGGACGACAGCCTTTAGTGTTTTTGTGTCTCGTACTCGTACAATCTTCAAATCTGCGACGCGTCGATCAGGTATTTTTCTATTTAAAATTATTGTGTACTAGCGAACTTTAAAGCATATTATTATTGTAGCGCCATGATAGATCCCTAACGGGGTGGGCTTTTGAAATCGCATTTTTTTATATTTACATTTAGACTGAAAGGAATTAATAACACACTTTGCAATATATGAATAGTATGAGTAGGTTACTGAGTTTCCATCGCACCATCTAACTTTAAATTAGTAAAGTCAAATATACTCGTGTAAATAGATTTCTCTAGGATTTTGTGAATATATCTCGTTTGCTAAGTCACAGCTAGGCGTACAGGCTAGAGCGGGTGGTAGCGTCACCCCCGCGACTAGTTCCACACCGCGCCGCCTCCGGCGCCCGGCACACGCGGTGCCTCGTAAATCAATATCGACGGACCCTTATTAATTAGTGTGTTCGTTACGCGGACCCTCGCGACCTCGCCTCGGCCCCTCCGTCGCGCCGCGCCGCCTCCGCGCTAGCGTCCTACAGACGTTGTTCGCGGCTTCTCGGGGTTGAAATTGTTTGCAAAATTCTCTAAACAAAAATATAAATAAACAACCCTCTGTAATACTTCATGCAGGCTCCTATGATATAACTGTTGTTGATATGATTATCGAAGTTAATATTTTGAGAAGACTATTTCGGGTGCGTTATGTTAAATTGTTTTCTCAAGAACGACAAAGTATGTATAATAATTTGTTAATTTGAATTTAGTTGAATATCTTTTGATTAATCCCCGTGGTACTGACGACGATGTGGTCTGAAACTGTCTGATGACGATGAATTCTACCAAACACTGTATACCCCCGTTTCTTAAATCATAAATAAGTGCATAAAGATTTAACATTAGATTAATTCTCAATATGTATGTATTTATTATTGTAACTTCAAAATGTATTAAGCCCTCTACTTTGGAGTTGTTTGTACAAAACATAAAATTTTCGTGCGAGTACCTATGTTAACTTAATACCGTTGTTAATACTGTTTCCATTAAATTCAACATGGCCGCGATAGGCGTTTTTAATTAGTACACGGAGGTGAGTGCGCCGCGGTGTTGACACCTTCGTCTAATAAAGGCGAGCTCCGGGGAGCGGATGTACGGCGACGAACGTAATACAGCTCGTACAGCTGAACGCAGTTCGGATCTGCGCCACCGAGTGAATTTCAAATGAGATACCCGCTGGCTAAAGAATCCGATCCGCGAACAAACCCCCCTCCCCCCCGTAAGACTGCGTTTTTTTCCTGCAATGTTATGTAAATACCAAAGGGGCTGGCAACTCGCGTCGTATGGACTGAGCATTGCAAGCATTTTTCGATGTCGGACACGAAGTTAGATAGGTGTTGTTTTGGCAGGTTTTGTTTGGTACTGGACTGTAAAGATGGATTTTTTCTATGAATTCTCAAAAGTAAACTGTAGGAAGTATTTCTGTTGTTATACGCTGCGTTCCCATTTATCATATGCTTAAACTGAATTAAATGAATTTTACATTGAGCTTTCTTTTCAATGAACAGAGTGACATAAGATTTGAAAAATGATTTGATTTGAAATTTATTTGATTTGAAATCTGTATGAATGTTAATTTTGTAAATAATTTGAAATGTGTTTAAGGTACTAAATTTGTACGCTTTTGTCTTTTTATTGGATGAATGAACAGCTGTAAGTATTTAAAAATATACTGTAAATATGGAAGATAACATTGAACGTTTCTTGATAGCGTCGGCAACAGTTTCCTTTACTCGATATGCCGAAAAAGGATTCCCATCTAAACAACCACCTTCCTCAAAGTGGAAGATCCTAGCTGCGTCATCAAGAAAAGATTATCGGGCCGTGTTGTAAGTCGGACCGGAGCGAGCACGGAGGCCGGAAGGCGGGCAGAGTCCCCGCGGGCGCCGTCCGCGTCCGGTGCGGCGTCAATTAGAAGCCGGGAGGCAGGAGGCGGGGTGGCGGGTCGCATCTACCGCCATTCCCGTATCTACGTTAGGTATATGCCCGGAAACTCGAGCCTATATAGCACATAGTACACGCCTTGGGCAGCGCAATTAATAGCCAACGATCCGATCGACCAGCGGCTGCCGATCTAATCTCCAACCCTAATTATTATTCAGGGAAGTATTTTTTTTCTGGACGTGTTCACCGGCACGTCGGTCCGAAGGCGATGATGAAGCGTTGATATCTTAAAGATCTGGATATGTTTATTTTTGTATGAGCAAACTTTCGCTTCATCAAAATATTAAAAGCTATGTAAAATATCTGTCATGTCGAAAACAAAAAACATTACGCCCTTGAACGAGGAAAATTCTAGAAGTCTCGAGTCTAAGAGCGGAACATTAATGGGCTGATTAAGATGGTAACACTAATTAGTTATTGTATAATCTGTTTCGCTGGCTCTAAGTTTTCATCCGCGGATTAATAAGACTCTTAATCAGTGAACGAGCCTCGTTATTACGAACGAAGGAGCCAGTTCCAGTCAGACAGCTCTACGTGATTCGGTTGTCTTTCTTTTTTTTTTAAATACGAAATGTTTGCCGAAATGTAAATGTAAATTGGCGAACGTTTTCCTCATTACGATTATTGAGTTAGCTGCGAACAGAGTAACGATAACATGTAGAAGTGTAATGGATTTTTTTTATATCAGACCATACTAGCAGCATTGAATCTCTACATATAGGTAGAGTATGGTTGCCGGATATTCGTTTTGCAGAGGTCCCGTTCAGGAGATATGGTCGGCAGGAACATTGAAAACACTAAGTTGGTCGTTCGGATTAGCAGCAATTTTGTGACTGGTTTCAAGGTTGCAGATGACCACGGCGTGTTAAAGAACCTATACTAGTATTTTTTTACGTCGTAAAAAAACAAAATAATTTGCATAAAGATAACAAGACACAATACATACTAACGTAATTATTGTGTTCTGTCTTATCTAGACGCGGTAATGTACACAATCCATTTCTACTTGTAATCCGCTCTACGGCGGACGCAACGTTGGCGTTGCGTGCAGTGCGATTCGGATCACGTAATATTTTTATTTATGGCCGTGCCTTATCGAGCAGTGGATTCTTTGGGGCGATTTCGTTCTTTTACTCACCCCCGAGGGGAGGGAAAATGGCGACTTAATTTTTTGAATCGCTCATTTCATTAAATGGTTTTGGTTAGGGAATGTTTGTGTGTATCACTTTGTGTATAATAACTTCATTTAAAGTTTCTTGGGTATTTACATACATTTGTATGTCGGCTTGTACATGATTTATATGTCGGCTTAATTCTCGTGCATAGTTTCGTACACTACCGGCGCCTATAGAAACATATTATGTGGTCTATGTAAAAAGCCAAAACAGTTCTTTTTGCCTGATATAGCCGGAATGATCTGCTTTCTCGTCTCCAGAGGTTTTTACCACACCGCCATACCGCAGGATTCGAACTCGGTACGAAAAATTACAAACTGCAATCTCTCTCGGCGTTCAGCTCTCATGCACGATGGACGTGCATTTTGTTCCAAAACCAACATATGATAATATGTTGTCGTTATTTTAACTTACTACTTTAATTTACATTTTTATGTAAAACATTGTCTTCGTTTCAAATTTGTATGACTTTTCGCAAAGAAGACAAACCCGTAATTATGTACAGGATACTATACAATCTTCAGTACGGACAATAATTTTAATAATGAATAATAATCATAAGTAATAAAATATAAGGTTAAATAGAATTGAATGAGAACTTAAGAAAAACATTTTCGAGAAACATAAACGTACTCAACTCCATAACATTCTCAAGACTAGTGAAATCTCACCTAACAGTGGTGAACGCTTCACATCGAAACTCATCATAGTTTCGATGTTAAGCGTTCACCACTGTTTTTATACTTGATTCATAGATACAAAAAGACGAATTCATGACTAAAATCTTGTAAGGAATATAAATTTATTTACGTCTAATAACAATGTTATGATACTGCGTAGGAGATACAATCGACAATAATAATTACAAGCTTGCGTATTCTGCAGCCGAGGAAGCAGACGGTGTGCTACTCGGAGTCATAGCAGACCTACTTGCACATGTATACGTATATATGTAACCAGCGTCCCCAACTTTGGCCTACTTCGCGCGAACTGAACTTTTATTGCCGCCAACTTGCACTTTCACCGGCTATGATGTTGAAAACTTTTAATGTTTCAACATTTCAATGACATTGTATATACCTAATAGATAAACTATCATTTTCTATAATTAAAACAATAACTTATTGTTGACATATCAATTGTATCAAATATGAGAATGTACTACACTCCTCCGTCTATCTCTTCGACGATTACAGGCGTGATGTTGCGTTGCGTATGTGTTAAACATTTTCCATTTATTAGGTATTGCTTTTTTCCGACCATCTGTTCCACTGTTGGAACACGGGTATTCGGATCACTCGGAGTGCCCGGCCCGAGATTTGAACCCAAGACCATCCGATCGGCAGTCGCGCTTGCAACCAGCGCAAGCATTTAGGCAGTTCCTAATAATTATAATCCATATATAATTATTTAAAGTAGTAATATGAGAGTTGAAATAATTGCCGACGTCCTTCCAGCGATCGCGTTATCTCAACTCATTAATGGTATTACCTTCGGTCCAGTCCACATTAGCTGCAGTGTGCCAGTGGCTCGGCGCGCGGTATCCGGCAGGATCTGAATACAAATGGAGACATTAGGCTTGCCCCGCGCTTGCGCGCTCATGACTCACTAGAAGCGACTGCGGAATAAATTTATATATTTTATTTATTTATTTAAACTTTTGCAGCACCTTAAGCTAAGCGATACAAGGGCGTACTTAATGCCTAATGGCATTCTGTCCCAGTCAACCCTGGGTGATGGATAGAGCATGTCGTAGCATTTACACTAACACAACATCAAACCGGTTTCGCAGAAGTGGTAGGCAGAGGATTTATTACACTTTACATTAGTTATTACACGCCCACGATCCATCACTCATGTCATTCATTTTACCAGGGCATATGGAATGAGATATAGCAATAGATTCACGGAATACGCAGATAGATTTACATATGTACATACAATTATTATATTACGAATCTTACTAGCATATATCTTCTTTAATCCTGGTTTGATGTTTTTTTTTAATATGAGAGAAAACATCATTAGGATTGATACGCGTCTGAGAGATCTCCATGATCTTCATCAAGACATACATACATAAATTGTCCGAGACACACTCGGCCGGTGTCTTTAAGTTTTGATGTGAAACTTAACATTCGTTTGAAACGACAAAGTCTACATGAGCAGCGTATCGCAAAACGCCCGCCAGTTGGAAGAACGATATGAGCAAAGCGGTTAAAAACGGAGAGCAGAATATTAAGCTTATTGGCGTTCTATTGGAGAGACTCTGTCCAGCAATAGAACGAAACAGGTTGATAATAATGATAATAATAGGTAGCGTAGTATGTGCTAATATTTAAAACAAAGTGCGCCAATTTATGTCACAGTGATGTGATGGTGTTGTGACTGTTAATAGATTCACTCTATTTTCTGCACAATGCATGCACTTTTTCATAGAAACGATTTCTAAAAGTATCTAAACCACACTTACCTCGGATTTGGGTACATTTGGGATTTGAAATGGATACACATATTTTTTAAATCATCCATGTGGACCTTGAATGGGGACCTTTGTACTAATGATATTTAATATCAGCCGTACCGTTCTCTAACGAAAGGTACACTTGACAGCTTTATAGCCATCTTCAGAAGTAATCGTTTCGAATACCTAATTATACATTTAGCTTTTTTAATATATCCTCCCAGGCATATTGCTGTATTTGATATTTCCAACATAGATTTTCTCATAAAATTTCTATTAGCGGCGCGAAGTCTGGATTTTTGTTCGGTGTGTTCACTAATTATTCCAAAGTGGTACGTAAACGTTACTCGTGAAACGTTGGTGTGTCCTTAAAATGTAGACTCTTACTAACTTCGTTTCCATTCTTCAGACATGCCCGGGATTCGGTGCCTCCTCACTCCCTCGTCGGTGTTAAAGTCAAACCCTGCCGTTTCCAGTCGCCCTACATCTGCACTGTATTCACAAGAAGCATTTGTAGGTGAAATGGACATCTAAGAGATTATTTGTGTGCACGGCTACCCGGGGCAGTATTGTGATAGAGTTGTTTAGTGACATTTTAGCCACGCCGCTCTCCGTTTATATTATGGCTATAGTATATTTCAAATGTTTTAATGGAGTCGAATTTAACCTTATATTTTATTTATGCTTATGCTTACATGCTTCTAGCATGTAATGTTATGCATTTTATGCGTACTAGAAGCATGTAATGTTAAGTTTAATTATGACAGTAAAAATATGTGAAAT
>DWEJ01001736.1:0-12486 GCA_018245835.1 Mysoria sejanus stolli | reverse complement strand
ACCGGTGAAACGTGGGAATGTTCTGCATTCCTCTGCCTACCTCTTCGGGGATTACAGGCGTGAAGTTACGTTAGTTATATTCCTACAAGCCGCACACGTAAAATTCTTACATTTTTGCGTTTCCTGTACCAAGCCATATTAGGGGAATTAAAATAAAACCGGAGGAAAGGCGTTCTATTTATTTTTAATAAACATTTTGAGCATCATCCAAACTTTTTATATCAATAAGCTCATTGACAAGTTCTTCCCTTTTTAGAATTGCTACATAACTTTGGTTTTATATTTGTGCTCCTATATTTAGGGTTACATATTACTTTGTTATGAGAATGTAAGTTATAAATGCCTAAAATAGACAAAAAAATTTATTATGCATTACAGTAAGTTATGACATTAAAAATTTTCTACTATTTACTATTCACTAAACGCCAGTGACGATTTCCACAACTAAACATCAATAATTTACTTTCTACTTTTATAATATTAGTGAATATTTCGAAACGAGTTTACTCGAGTATTTAAACAAACACAGAATTATTTCAAAATATTTGCTTTCCAAAATTTTAAAAGATTTATATTCAAAAAGGCGGTATACATATAAAAATAATTGTACCTACCTATAATAATTTTGTAACCATGATATAAAATTTTAATGAAATAATCGAAGGAATACTTGCTAAACAGTAAATAAATACAATTATTCCAATTTTACAAACATCACAAAAATATTTCCTACGCATAATTTTTAATCGCCCTACTGACGAAAACTTAATCAATAAAAATTAAAAGTAATAACAGAGAAGTTCAAACATCTACTTATAAACTATAAAGAATATTTTGTGAATATTTTTAAAAAGATATAACACCTCGTGTCCTCATACATCTTATCAAATTATGTACAACTTTTATGCTCGGCGGATCTAAAACAATGTCAGATAAAAGCCTATCGTTGGGCACATAACAGGTATAATGGTAAAATAGTTTCAAATACTCAAATCCTGCTAGCCACCAAACGCTACAATTATGACTACACGAGGTTGTTAATTTGTTAACACTTTAACGCTACCCGCTACTTATCCCTAAACACTTATAACACGATGGCAAAACAACAACATTAACATTGAGATTCAAACATTCACAATATGCAACTACACCTTGTGTAACACCTAAAATAATATAATTGTAATCCAAAACAAGATAAAATACTGCAAATGCATTAATTAAAAATGTACAGATTGAAACACAGATGGATAATGGCCATTCTGGTAGTAACAGCAAACAGCAAAATAATGTTGGTTTTGTACTCTACAATAAAGGCAATAAAAGTATATTCTCATATAAAAAAGGAACTGACTTGGAAAGCGGTACATAAATACATGTACATGTATATGGACATATGTATAAAATACATGTACATATATATGGACATATGTAAGGTATCCTTGAGGTACGTTTATCGCCGTTTGGCCAAAATTAATAGTAACAAATAACGTAAGTTATAAATAAATATGTGTAAATGCATGTTTTTAATTGGCGTTGAATTCATTATTAAACTCCGATTCATCAACTTGAGAAAGAGCAGCAATCATAGCAAGTGAACGGGCTCGAGATATAGCCGAACGACCAACTGCGAAAGGGCCTAAATCGGCCGCAGTTATATCAAAGGACCATTCTGGTGGCTCTGCATCCGGAGGGTGAGGATGAACCGGGATGAATTCCGCCGCGAAATTTATGAAACGTGTTAAAGGTGACTCAGAACGTCCGTTCCCGTTTATAGAATCCCGATCTGAAATGGCACGTCCGATAAACGATGCATTAGCTCGGCCGGGTCTGCGTGAATACGACGAAACAGAATCCTGTATTCCGCGACTATCATAAACGTCAATCAACCTAGAATGGGAGGATGTTGATTGCGGGCGACGTGGCACCATCGAGCGCGGTGGTGTGCGCTGCGGAGGACCTCCGAAAAACGGGACTGAGCGCGAGCTGGAATAAGCGCTTGAACGTGAACGCGAATGTCCATAAGAATCATTGAAAAGGCCAGAAGGTTCCGGCCTTCCAACAACGTTATGATGGCGAGTCCTCATGACGCGTGAAGTTCCTCGATGATGGGGCTCATCGGGTTCGTTTAAACCTTGCATTTGGCGAGCATGAGCTTCCGTTGCTGCTGAACGCCAGCGCAGTAAAGATTGTATCGGTTGCGGGGCAGAGTTTGCGCGGTGACGACGGGGTTCTGGATCGTTGTCACCACTGCGAGATGAAGTTGTGGCTGGACGAGCTAATGTTCGTGCACGGGGTCGTCGAGGCCGACCGTTAGCCAAAGGGCCTAAGAGCCTGGTTGGAGACATTATGCGACTCATCGACCTCGGACGCGGTCGAAGCACTTCCTCATTTTCCTCTCTGAAAAGTATTTCCCCGAGAGTGAGAGGCCTGGTCCTCAACGAAATGATTGGTCGTCCACGGGTTGGTTGCATGATTACGAAGTCCTGAAAAAAATATTATTAGTAATATAATACCACACTTAGCCCTTCACGCAGTTGGCGGAGAGCGCCAAGTACCAAATATGATCAAATATCTCTATCCTTACATATCTGACGTGCTTCTTCTTCTACATTCTTACCCGTTTTCCACATATTTGTCAATTTTGGCGACATCCGAATACCCTATCAGCCACTATCTGATATATTTAGTTAAGACGGCAATCTTGGTCTTTCTTAAAACTTGTATTCATTAGCAGTGTCATTTTATCTGGTTTGTCGTTTTGTCCGTACTTTATAATATATTGTTTTACGGAGAGAACAGTGACTAAATAAATTCTCATACTGACGGTATACCGCCGCACTTTTCAATTGTAAAAATAAGTTAAATGCGCCATCATGTAATGGCCGACCTATATCACTGATGATAGGAATCAGACTACACTTCGTGAGTAGTTACATCATTTGAAGAATGTTTTATTATAGTAAATATAAAGTACTTGAGTTTCACTACATGGAAAATGTTGTTGAAATACCACAATACTTACAAATGCCGATTTTCTCAATTTTCTAGATTCTCTCGTAGCGGACACTCACAACGCAATTATTAACTAAGGAGAATCGATGAACGCGGTACATGCGCGGTACTGTCGCCTGCACAGCGCATGCCTTGACATGCGCAATAGAAGTTCGTATTTTTGTATTATTTCCGTATCTAATATGATACGTAGTTATACTTTGAAAGGAGACAATTTTAAAAATATTGCTTTTCAATAATACATATTATTTTTCATTCTAAAGAGTCCAGTTAAGGAATTGTAGAGAAGTATTTGGGACATTTATATCTGAAAGTACATATGTACTATCGTTATTAATATTTTTGCAAATATTGTTATAAAATGATTTCTAGTTGTAATTATAAAAGTGATAAGCGTTGTACAATAGTAACATATATTTAAGTGTAATAACATATTAGGTTGATACTTAATTAGCGCAGATGACAGCTTACCATAATATACTGTCAAAAACATGTTTCAAAATTAAATTCACTTAACAATTGCACACAAACTGGATTTCACAAAATTTGGCTTTTGCTATATATATGTCTTAACCGTAGGTATTTTGCATATTTTTCAAAAATTGATACATAAGTGCTGTTACCCTACAAAAAAAATAATGCGATGCGATAATACCTTTTTGCGTTATATGTTTAATATAACGTTTGAAAAAAGTAACCATTTTACTCGTTAGATTTACGAAAATACTAAAGCCCATGAACTTGGGTTCCGAACTATATTATATGCATGTGTGCTTTTTACTTTTTTTTAACTTCGTAGCTCGATTTATATTTCAATGTGATAATACCTAATAGGATCTAACACAACCACCTAATAAACGTCATAACGCATAAATTAAATATCTCCCGGGCGTGTCATCAGATGTTCAAATGTTGTAAATAACGATAAGCGTTTACAAAAATCTTCATAACATTTATAAGGCAAGAAATACATTTTCGAAACTCAGGGTTGGTATAATAAAATGAAACACGATCGTTTAAAAATACAGATTTTATATTTGTTTTTAAATTCAAGCAGCCGCCTAATTTATAGTAAAATACACACAATATGCACATCATTTAGACGACCATCAGAAAAGTGATTACCGGCTTGTGTAAACAGGCTGACATTTCCAAGATGAATTATTGTAAATTGGTACACGTACAATTAAGTGCCGATTTATGTATTGCAATATTACATCTGTTGATGCATGCACAGATAGTCATGCTACTGCATTTTTTACTATTAAATTTTTTCTTATTTCTGATATATTAACATATGGTTGCTACCACGTAAAACATAACGTCTAATCTCTGATATATAACAAGCACAGCCTCATGTCGAGGCGTAGTCTTGGTTATAACTGATCACTATTCGTACAGAAACTGTCGTCAATGGATGTGCAATTGATTAAAAAAAAACATGTTTCACAAAATTATATACAGAGAAGATAAGAAAAACGTCCACTAACTGACTAAGTAAAACACTGGTAAGGTATGATTTTACTAGTTTAATCACACGATATAATATAATGCAGTAACGTTCAAATTACATACAGGTAATTTAAATGGTATATTAAACAGTAGTTACAAGACATTAGCTACTGCAGTGGCAAAATGTCCTTCATCTTACCTCATTACTACTAAGCATGTAAAAAAATGAATGTGGTTTTGTTGACTATTACGCGCTATTGAAGTAAAAGTTCTTTGGCGGCATTTATTATACTTACCCCGTAAGGGATGTTCTTCGATTCTATAACAATAATAATAGAATATAACAATAATAATAACTAATATTTTCGCCTTTAGTTTGTTCCCACCATTTCGTTTAATTTAAAATAACGTTCATTTCTTTCTCGATACAAAACCATATCAAAATGAGAATTCAACTATTGAATTCGTTTGACTATAATTAAATTATTTTACATTTGTAAGTAAAGTACATGTGAAACGATTTTTACTAATACCATGCCAAAGAAGTTTCACTTCGGAAATATTCTGATTTAGAATTTACATAACCACTGTGCATTGTTACTTTATACAAAAGAAAAAGCTACTAAATCAATTTAAGACCACACAACCCATCTAAGCTTACATACATTGACAAAGCATGAATTTCATTCAAAACTTTTACATATCAGACTTTGACGTTCCTACTAAGGCTAGATGTTATTAACCACTTCCCAACCTGCATTCCTATAATCTATACATTATAATAAAACAGTAAACTCTGTATATTGGTACAACGAAAACATGCAAATAATGAAAGTCAAATGTTAAATGAACGAAGAGTTGAATTCCTAATGCCAGTGGTTTGAAATGCCAGTGGTTAGAAACCGAACATTGAAAGATCTACGCAATGACTCGAGATGTTTTGGAGGCGCAATGATATTGGAGTGAATCTACGTACGAAAATAAAAAATTTAAATATGCTAACCGTTCCCACGCGTAAATGTATCGCTTGTTCAAATTGATCTAAGTGTTCTCATTCATCAAATTGTAGTTAATTTGCGTATTTACAAAGTAACAATAATTATCCATGGCCTCCATCATTGACACTGGCATAGGGAGTGTTAGTGTTTATAAAATTGGAGCAAACGTAATAAACTGAAAGTACTGTTTAGGCCGCTCCTAAATTAGTTAGGATTAAATTATTAAAAACGCAATTAGCAACATTACATTAATGACAGGCAATGGATGCCATTACCATTATTCATGACACACTGCACTATCCAATCAGACATGCATTTAACAAGACGGGGTTGGTGAAAAGATTTAGACATCGTATAAAAACATTTATATAAAACAGCAAACAATGCAAAAACATTAACCTAATACTTCATCAACGGGTACAAAACTTTTGTTTGAAATGTAACATCACGCCCCTAATGCCTGAAGAGGTAGGCAGAGGAGTGCAGTACACAACCACGTTTCACTAGTTACGTCTACGTGCCACAATGGAATAGATGGCGAGCCTATTGCGATATACCGAACACAATTCAAGAGCTCAGCCAATACCAGAAAATGTAAGTTTTTAAAAATCGAATAGTGTCCGATCCGGGATTGGTATCCAGGATTTCACGATAGGCAGTCGCACGTGTAACCAGTCGGCCAACGAGGCAGCTAAAGATTTTTTTTCATGTATAAATATACTCCCTCATAGCCAGAACATCGTCTGACTGTGGCTTAATTTTATATTGTTCAGTTGAACAGTAACACATGACAATTTAATTGTATAACTTATAATTATAAAAAAAAATAAAAATTGCCTCCTTGTATCTATACTAATTCGGATTCCTTTCCGTCTTATTAGTTATCTTTCTCCCTTATCACGAATAATTGCTCGCAATATTTTAGTTTGCTAATGCAAAGCCAACCATGTACTGATGAACAAAGTACTAAACAGTCTTCTCCAACGTTTTACTAATTACCATACGCGTATCTCTGCAAGTGTTGCACTAACAAAAGAAAATAGTAGATTCAAAATACAATTTCAGTGATTTGTCATAATTGCTTAGAACAACTATACTAATTACAATATCCATTTTCTATGAATATGTATTAGGACGTTATTAATATACTATAATAGTATTTAATTAATAAAGTTGATTTTAATACAGGATCATGATGATCATAATGCGCCAAAGATTTCTTTTAATATTGAAAATATATACAGGGTCATCAAATGCATTCAAATTTCGCCCTCCATAATCCATAGATGTAGTACTCACTAGTGAAAAAATTGTATTCAACAATGTTGCAGTGCAGGCGAGCAGACTATAATTGCATAGACATTATTTAATCCACTATTTTCGTTTTCAAAGATTGCTCAAATAAGTATACATAATTTGAAGTTATATAGAATTATTTTTGAGATATTAATATTATGTGAACTGCAAATTAACTTGACACCTAGCCAACTACGGATTTGCTATTTCATTTATCTGTAAATACATAAATATAATTATTGTGCATATATTTACAGTGGTCTATTAGGGATTCGATAGAAGCAAAGCGTTAGTAAGCGATGTGATATAGATTCTCTAAATTTTCTTAACGTGTTTAGTGTGTTTCTTTTCTATTTATTAATATCACTACTGATGTATATGAACTGTTACTAATTATTACACAAGACAATGCACATTGTATATAGTCACACAACACATAATTTTAATATGTAATTACTATATAACTTAACTACATATAAGTTCCAATTATGTCCATACAAATTTGATGACAACAAACATTTAACAACGCATTATGATCGCAACATTAAGCCATTTTGTTAGAATACAATGGTAGCCACCCAAGTAGAGATGTACGTTACATTGCAAGTCTGAACTTGCAATGTAACGTACGGCGGACGTAACGACCGGTGCGCACGTTCACCAGTCTAAACAAGCACGAGTAAATAGTTACTACGTGTGTGGCGACCAAACTTGGCAGAAAGAAGCTAAAAATAGAACAACATTATCTCCTCTAAAATATTTTATCTATTGCATAATAACAACGTAACATATACTGTTACTTAGTTGATATAGTGACATATAATTAATATAATGCTATATAACTTGTGTAGATTAACATACAATATATTTAAATCACATAGAAGACTTACAAAAGTTTTTTTAACAAAATGCATTTACGAGAATGACTTACGATTCCAACTTCTATGCGCCATTGTAATAAAAAATCACATACAAAAAGCAACATACAATATTCAAGTGTCAAAAAAATTTTCTATAATGTAAAATGATGCAATTGATTCAATTCAGGTTTAGTCCAAAAAAATCTATTAGAAAAATAATAAAAACGTAACCTCACGACTGTAATCCCCGAATAGGTAGGCTGAAGAATGCAGAACACTCCCACGTTTCACCGGTTACGTTTACATCCCACTATGGAATAGGTGATGAGTCTATTGCCATGCATCGGGCACATATCCAGACTCGGAACCACTACTAGAAAATCTAAATTAGAAAAATTTTTATAGTATTCAACCCGGGAATCGAACCTGGGTCCTGGGATCGGCAGTCGCACTTGCAACCAACACGACCAACGAGGCCGTCAGTAATAGAATTAACTCTCGTGGCGGTGGTGCCGGCGGAGTCGAACCACAGAGGGTTCTACCTTATCTTATATTTAAGGACACAGCTTCTTATCTCAAATGCGCCACGCTTGGCTCCTGTTTCTTTCTAAAAAAACAGACAACATCTTTTGCGGCTAAATCACTTACTGTAAAGTTAATACAATTTCAGACGGCATTTGTCTCCACAAGGTACTCGAATTTGACACGCAGCTACAAGTTTTGTATGTGTTTTCGAAGAAACATACGCTTTTCCAGTGTTCCGCAGAGTCTTAGCGATCTGCGACTTCCAGCTATCAGGGTTTCGTTTTCTATTTTTACATAACCTGAGCTCGCTCGCTGATAGACCAGTGTTAGTATTAGACGTCGCGGGTGCACATGTTGGAGACACATTGGATTCATCTTGAGTATTCGTGGTGTGTGTGAGGTGAAGGGCCCTCATCATCAGATGAGCTGCTTGAGCTTGACGATGAGGAGCTGTAGTCTGAGCTGCTAGAGGAGGAAGAAGTAGATACTCTTTACGAGATTACAGGCGGCCGAGATTTTTTTAGAAGGTACTGAAAAGGAATGATCTGCATCCAAATCATCAATGAAATCTACTTCATCGCTCTGTTCCGGTACAACAGGAAAGGTTACCTCATTGTATGATGCTTCAAAGGCCGACGTTGCCACCGATGCTGATGTTTGTTCGATTGACTCTTTATTTTCTATGGTATTTTCAACATCATTTTCCATATTATTATGTCGGTCAGCAGGTGTGGGTTCTTCTGAGGTTGCTCCGATTGCCTTTTGAAGCAACAGGAGACCGCAACCCCTCAACATCTGATAAAAAACAGGACCATATTAAAGTTACCCAACAATAGTGAATCATTTAAAAAAATATTTAGATAAATCTTCTTTTCCATAAGAAAAATGATTGCAAACAAGTTTATTTTAATTTATAACATAAGTAACAAATATAAATATAAGAAAATTAAATACTACTCTTTTTACACATAATTAGGACATAATTTATATCTACCATCAACAGTGCTTCATTTCAAAATTTTCGTCTTTTTCGACGGACACTATTTTAGAATAATACAAAAAATCTAACTTACCTTGCCAACGGTACTGCGGTATTTCTAAATAGTATCAAACAAATTGTTTATGGACAGTCACAAACACCGTATTAAATCTAAATATCTCGAAGTCATTTCCATACTACGTTCAAGAACACCGGATAATGAAATAATACACTTTAACCCAAAGAATCTGCTCAGTGGTACCACGGCGGACAAGTCGCAACTCGTAAGTATTAGCTTTATGTCCGCGGTATGCCCTTGGCAGCGTGTCGCCACCAACAAAGAGTTAGTGCGCTGCCTTTTGGAAAGATTTGTGAATAGAAGCACACCGGTCCTAGCGGCAGATGCGGCTAATTTTTGCCTATTTAATCATATAAAAAACTCAATTTTGGGGTTTTTCGAAATAATACAGTGTAGTAATGGGTATGCGATATATTCAACTAATTAAAGTAATTAAACAAATAATGAGTAATTTCGGAAGAGAACAAACGTATTTTATGCACGTACATTCGAAACGAAATATTTACAAGTCATTATTGACGGAAAAATATTAAAAATTGCAATAGGGGGGTAACTTGTAGGTATATTTTTAATTATTTTCTTTTAAATGAATAAATGAAGACCAAACAATTATTAACAGCGAACAATTAAGGACAAACTATGAACAAACGAATTAATAGAAAAAAAAGTCGAAAACAGAAAAAAAATTTTTGAGGGTCTAACTTCATTCAAGTATAATCAGCTTCAACATCGCCATTATTAAGCCTTCTGTTGTTCTACTTTTGGGCAAGGTAATAGATACCAGGTTACAGCGCGACCGCGAATTAAAATTTTAAGTAAGAGTAAATCGATGTCGAAATATTCCATGTGGAAATATTGGATATTGAAATTATTATAAACAGTGTTAAAAATAAATATTTTAATTTTTATGGCGATACTTTGACATTGACACTACACAGTAATAAATAAAAGGGCAGCTCCAATGCATTGTCAACAAATTAACACGCCACAAATTGGGAACAACTTTTTTATTTTCATAAAAACATTTCAACATAAATGAACAGCAAATCACCGACAGTTGTCTATACAAACAGATGTAGTTATGACATTTTACATTAATTGTTCAAAACTATCTGTTCTAATATTTTAAATTTATATCTTTTTATATCCATATCTGTTAAAGTCAACATGAGGTCTGTACGTGCAAGTGATCGCATTTATAATGAAGAATTATGTATTACTGAACAACATCTGGGTTACATAGTATTTATTACCATAAATTATTGGTAATCGTCATAATTAATTTAACAAATACCGATGAAAGTACAGTTTTTTCAAGACTTATAATTTAATTAGGTTTCTACAATAAATATATTTGGTCAAAGAATACATGATTAATATCATTATTTTAATCTGTATTCATATTTTTGAAGGGAGGTCATCTATCAGTTTTTAATATACCTCAGCCAAATTAAAAATAAAATAAAAATTGCTATTTTGGTAGCATAGAAATAGTAAGCTTACGTTTAATAATGACAGATATAATTATACCAGCATTCATTATCTACTAATAATACTTTCTGTATGTATTCAATACTGTGACTAGTCTTTTAAAGCTAAACTTATCATTGGTATTACATAGTGTTTCACAGCTCTTATGACTTTTGAGTAATATGAAGTCCTTTATCTTAATAAAATTTGTTTAACATAATTAATGAGATTAATGAAATACATCATGGTACATAGAAGAATCAAATTATGATTTTGAAGAAATAAAAAATAAATTAATTTGTTTTACAGAATCAGTAACATTATCAGAAATAGCAATTTAAGGTGGAGTTACAACATCTATAGTTAATTTTCAAAGAGCTACAAGAAAACGTTGAGAATAGACATTTAATAAATCTAGGGGACACTTAGTACACTAACATTAAAGCTAATTTTTTTATGACATTCAAAGCGACATAGAAATATACAATAAACATTGATACAATACGCTAAAATATAGAACCTTTATTCCTTACAATAATCATAAGAAAGTCTCTTGACTCTTCAAATAGCTAGTGAGAAGTTTTAGCAGCAACTTTACAAAAATTAAAAGTACAAATATAAATGTGTTCTAATGCAAAGGATATATCCTCTCTCTATCTGTCAAAGTATAAGAAACATGTAATTATTTTTGCAAAAACATTTTGAAGTCTAATTAATAACATGATTATACATTACTACTATTATAACGATATAGTTACTAACGGTGCGAAAGCGTTACAGGTCCAGTTTTTTTGTAGTTAAAATTTTTCACTAGCTATTTATAAATATAATATAAATGTAATAATAAACTAGTAATACATCAATGTTTTAATAATTCATTTAATATAATTATGTTATTTATAATTTGTTTCTTTGTTTGACATTCAGTGAGATATCTAATAGCAATGTATTTAGGCTTATTATTAAGTAAAATTCTTGAATTCATTACTATATTTATGCACCATTATAACAATAATAATATATATATTTCTTTATGTAATAATAACTATGTTGCCATATAAATATGTATATATTATAATATGTGTCACATTAAGGGCAACACTGATATTTAGTATTTTAATATGGTGGCAAACAGCCTTTGTTAGCCACGAAGTTAGAAGTAGGAAGATAAAATGCAGGATCGTGCAGGTATAACCGGTGGGTAGCAAGTGAGCTTCAGTGTGGAAATAGGCGTTCAGTGAACAGTTAGAGAGAAACTATGCTATAAAACTTATGTAATTTATAAAAATGTGTTATCAAAAACAAAAAATATATCAATAAAGGTAAGGTAAGGTAAGGTAAATTGATTTTATTTACAAAATTATTGATGATTTTTTTAAAGGATAAAGGTTTACAATATAATTAATACGTAAAATATTTTTTCATGGCTTTGGCATAAATTCCATAAATGAATTTTGAATTTTAGTTAAAGTTCAGAAAAAATAGTTAAAGTTCACAAAAACTTGACTTTGTTCAGCGTAATGTTCACCTTTTCTAACTTCATGGCTCTTATATTTAATGGTATATGGTATATTTAATAATGACAACATATATTCCTTAAAAGTTTGTTAATATCTAAAGAATCATAGGTAAATAGATATTCTGCCTAGCTGGTGTAATTGGCAGTTTGTATACCTGGTTCAATTGTTTTTCAGTAAGTTGTGTGCATTAAGTTCACTATACATTAATAGATCAAAACGTAACTTCACGCCTGTAATCCCCGAAGAGGTAGGCAGAGGAATGCA
The DNA here is from genome assembly GCA_018245835.1 of Mysoria sejanus stolli. NCBI lineage: Eukaryota > Metazoa > Arthropoda > Insecta > Lepidoptera > Hesperiidae > Mysarbia > Mysarbia sejanus. The sequence continues at coordinate 31 of DWEJ01001736.1, read as the reverse complement.
GAACACTCTCACGTTTGACCAGTTACGTTTA
>DWEJ01001735.1:0-12488 GCA_018245835.1 Mysoria sejanus stolli | reverse complement strand
TTCGACCCGGGAATCGAACCCAGGACCTCCCGATCTGTAGTCGCACTTGCAACCACACGACCAACGAGGCAGTCATAGGTATTTAAATTTAAGGTTATATTGAACAGGAGTGTGGTTTATCATCATTAGCCTATTGTAGCCCACTGCTGGACATACGCCTCCGCTGAGGGTTTACGTCCATAATAACATAGGGGGGGGGGGGTAAATTTTCATCGATGCAGTATCCCTAAAGACACTTTCGCACTAAGAGTTAATATAATGACGTTCATCAAAGTCTAACATCACGCGTGTATTTCCCTGAAGGAGTAGGTAGAGAGAGTCGCACTCGCACGCTTCTCCAGTTACTTTAATCTTTTCTTCTCCATCTTTTATTCTTTCTTATCAAAGCCAATAAAAGATGTTTTCGTTTGAATGAAGCTTTTTTTATTAAATTATTGAAAAAAACTAAGCCGTTTTATAAAATTATTTACAATAAATTTTGTACATAATAAAAGCGTAAGTATGTGCAGTATCTTTAATTTTTTGTTATAGATAATTCTTTGAAACTTTTATAGATCATTAATCTTCCTTTGTGTAACTTTTTCATACAATTTTAACAGCACATATTACTTAAGAGAATTCGTTCATACACCTGAAGCAAGTTTAGTTTAGTTGAAGGATGTTCAAAGCGAGTGGGTTTTTTCTGCAATGTAATATCACGCCTGTAATGCCTCAAAGGTGTAGGTGGACAGAGGAGTTTAGTACGCTCTCACGATTCACAGCTTGTTTTATATGTACCATCGTATAATAAGTGGTAAGATTATTACCATACACCGTTCACAAATCCAGATTGTTAGTTACTGGGGATTTCGAAAAAGAGACTTATGTGTTTACCCATAAATGTCTACCAGCTCTTGGACTATAACCGCTCCATATCACTTACAAAATTGTACACTAAGTTCAGAGTTTTAACCGCAGTATGTAAACTTTCGGTCTCAGCGTGCGACTGATTCATTATCAACTCCACCTAATGATGTCCAAATAAGCGCTTTCAGCTTTGTTCGCTAATCAGACACTTGTCACATTAGAAATAACTTAGTGATTATACTATAAAGTTCTCATAACGATATTACTATAAGTGACATAATAACATCGCGGGTGTATTTCCCAGAGGGGGTGGGCAGAGGAATATAATACTCCTACGTTTCTACAATTACCTTATTCGACTCATGAGTTAGGGGCTATTGCCATACACCGGGCACAGATCCAGATTACGAGACCTTAATTACTATTAATAGTTTAATAAACTAGCCCTATGTACTATGTTTTATATTAGTAATATCAGAGACAGCAATGATACATCCTCATATATTCTATGATTTATTAAATTGTGTTCAGGTTTAACGCCGTTATGCTTATTTGAGATTAACTAAATGTGAAGCTTTTTTGAACCATTTCAAGTGCTTCCGATGAATACATCGAAGTCATTACTCAATATTTCGCACTTCCCGCTCACTGTCTACCCCATAGGAAGCCTCGCGTAACGATATCGATCTATAATAATAATAGCAACAAAATATATTATGCAATAGTAAAGTACGTACACCTTTATGCTTTAGAGCACTGGTAGTTAGCTCAGGTAGTTTTATCTAGTTTCAGTCGTTCCGACTTGCGGCCGGACGTCCCTCTGTCTGTGCGGAAGGATAGATAACGCTTTTACTGTGGAATATTTCGAGAAAATTGCGTTGTTTTGCGAATTTTAAATAAATTTAATAATAGAATTTGCGTTATTACATAGCAATTTAAATTTGCACTGTGTAAGGGTGATATAAGATTCGAAATTCGTACGAACGTATACCATAACTAGTGAAAAGTGGGTGTGGTGGGTGATGGGTTCATCATCATCATCATCACCATCAGCCTATTGCAGTCCACTGCTGGACATAGCCCTCCCCTGGGGGTTATGCTCAAAAACCCTACGCTGGGCAAAATGTGTAAGCTAATACAAACTCTTATATCTACTATTAATAGAGCATTTTATAACGCGATCCGCGTTATGTAGTTGTTGTACAATGAGGCACGAAACGTCTTCCCACTAGTCCTAAGGGACAGATGCGTCATCACAACACCGACCTCAGCAAGGATCTTATTTTACTTTACTTTAGAAATATAATATATTTTCTTGGAATGTAATCTGCTATTTTTATACTTCAAAACGCTGCTTTTGCGACGTCTTGGTATTACACGAAACAAGATATTTAGAAATTATATTAAAATACTTTTCTACGTTAATGTGCTTTGCAAAATACATATAACTTATATTAAAAATACTTTTCTGTTTACGCGTACACTGCAAATTATTATTTTCATTTAAAGACTTTACCATGTACATGTACAATGAAAATTTTGAAGTCATATTTATGTACATACACTATGTAAAATATTACTTGTGTTAAAATACTTTTTCACGCGCATATATTCTGCAAAATGGCTACGTCTGTTAAAGTGTACCTAAACTTTAGATCTTAGCTAAGTATGAGCTTATAGAGAAAACATTAGTTTTGAGTTACTGTTACTCATTTTTGAGGTACTATTTTCTCTATTTCGGATCCCGTCATTCAGTTCTCCCGCGCTATCCTTTATCAAGCGCCCAATTTTTAACACACGTTTTTCACAGACATCTGTTTGAAAATTCCGTAGCCGTAAATATCATTGGACATTCGCGTACAAACGTGTCAATCATTTTGGTTTGTGGTTGATGTTCTATGTATGTAATGAACTATGTATGTGATCGATATGTATTTCATTTCAGAAACTGCAGAATTTATTCTTCATATGAGACGAGTTGTTTCTCACTCAACTAACTTGTAGGCACCTGGACCAATTAAAGTTGAAAAGAAACGCATCTACGTGGTATAGTGTAATTTTAGTTTTTTTTACTTTTCACATATTATTTCAATTGTAACTTTAATTTAAATTTCAGTTTCAATTTTAATTTCAATTTCAATTTTAATGTGTCGTATTTCTAACATAGGATAGATTTAATTACTAACCCACAATATGGACAATAGACCAGATAATATAACTAAAATAAACTGAATAAACTGATACTGAAATAAAGAGGACGCAAAAAAGGATCATAAAATTACATATTGTTCAAATTTTAATGCAATAAAGGGGCATAAAAACAACCTAATTTTGATTATAACCCTTGTGCGTTTACATGACATCTGCGTGATGACGTCACAGTAGCTTTTATTTACAGCGGAAAAATCTGTTAGATTTTTTGATAAACCGTAGAGGTTACACCGACAGTATAATTCCATATATAATATGCACGGACAATATTTAATCATCGAAAAACGACATATGCAGGTCTAATTTCCGCGCAAAAGTTAAGTTTGCGAGCCCCTTTGGAGCCCTTGAGTGTAGATTATATTCCGCTCCCTGTGGGAACGACGTCCGGTTATTGTCGGAAGTGTTAGATATCCTGCTCTATATTGTAATATCTAAATATTACTTAAGCAGCCAAAATACTGTGTAGGCGACACTAGCACTTCATCCCTGTCGGAGTCTCCACTCACATGCGTGAACGTTCAGCCATTGCGATAATCTTGTTAAAGTCGCTTACATTTTGGAGTTTCTCTGCACGAACTAATAAAGGCGAGGATTACGAAACGTGTTCATTCCTGGAAAGTTTGTGAACTCGCGACAACTTAATATGTAGTTTGGTACTTTCGCGGGATCATATACGTGCAAGATAATAAATAACATTGATATTTTTAGTGGCCATAGTAGACGCAAGATGAGTACTAATATAGAGTACTGTTTCCTGCCAGGATGACCGCGCAATACATTTGCAACGGCGAGATGAGTGACTAAATTGACATAACAAAACATAAATATTCTGTTTTAGAGATTCGCGAAAACTAATCTATTCCAACTTATTTTATTAACATGACACCCAGCCGCTCGGATGATCAAGTTTGAGTTATGTTGGACTCCTATCAACTAAAATCACCACGGTGTGCCATTCGAGCATGATGTGTGGGCCACGAGAACTGGTCCTTCGCAAGGCTGTGTTATTCCTGATTCTAACCAAATCTAATCCAATCTTATTTAATATAATCGTAATTAAGATCATTTGTTACGATTAACTTTGAAAGAAACTTTTATCTAAACAATACGCGTTAATGCTCGCATTTTTTAAACATTAAAGCTTAAGAACAACAGTGCACAAAAGTGTTAAGTGGCACAGTGGTGACCGCAGCGCTAGCGGATCTTGCAGCCCTACAACTTTCTTAGCAGCCTCGTTTAAAATATATCTTGTTATCTTGCGAACAGTACCATGATAATATTAAAGTTTAAATTGTAAAAGTAACAAGCGGTACACGTTCTATCTGATGTTAAGTAAAAAAGAATTCGATATTTGTAAATTTGCAAAATATGTGAAATGTTTATTTCGTTTGCGATCCTGATATGAATTAATACATGTATAATATGCTATATAATAAACATGTACATTATATAAACCATGCAAATAAATATGATTATTATTATTATTTATTTTTATTTTATTTACACCATATTCGCTAAATAATTAAATGTTGCTACCGTATTAATGTCCTGATTATCAATTCAAATGTTCTGGTTTGTACAACTTAAAATCGTAGCTTTTTGAATTTGGTGTTTGCAACTCTTAATATACATAATATATTTAGTGGAAATATTTTAATTATTTTGATACTAATCTAAGGCTAATTTACATAGGACCTGCGTAATGACTACTGGCGTTCCTTAGCAGCTAACCCACGGTGTAGCTGTGAATATTTCGTGGCTATAACGAATCAGCATCATTCACTCTTTTGTCCGCCCACTGTTGGACACGAGTCTCTTCTCAGAATGTGAAGGCTCAGTATACTTTCTGCCACGCTGGCCAAGTGCGGGTTGGCAGTCTGCACAGCCCTTGACGATCGTCTAAGCGGAACGTTTGCATAAATCAAAGCCTTCGGTTTCGTTATAAAACTTTAAGCGATAAAATTTTTAATTCGACAATTTGCCAATGAAATATAGGATCGTACTATTTCAAATCGCGATATAAGTACAATATTTATAATACATTGCGAGACTAAGATATTGGGTTTTTAAACAGCCTTATCTTATAAAGTTTATCTTAATTTTAAAAGGTTCAGCGTTTCCGTGTTTTGAGAACTCTAGAACTACATGAATCAAACTTAATTAGTTTTCGAGCAATTTAATTTGTTAGTGTGCGTAGCCGGCGCGCGTGTATGAAGTGAATGATAAATGGGGACGAAGTGTTTCAGGATTGTAAAGATAAAGATATTTGGTATTCGGTGCTGTGTGCCTACCCTGGAAGGAATCTGGATTAATAATAATGTTTTTGAAAACCTATTGGAACACTGTACACGCTCTTCAGACTACTTTAATTTAATATCGCATTGTGAAATGAATTAAAGGTACTGTTAGTGCATTCAGATATTCCAACCTTAATTGTACGTAACTTCACGCCTGTAATCCCCGAAGAGGTAGGCAGAGGCATGCAGAACACTCCCATGTTTCACCGGTTACGTTTACGTCCCACTATGGAATAGGTGGTGAGCCTATTGCCATGCACCGGGCACATATCCAGATTCCGAACCACTACTAAAATTCTTATTTAGATTCCTTAGTAGAAAATTTCTGCCTCTGCCTCGTTGCCTCGTTGGTCGTGTTGGTTGCAAGTGCGTCTGCCGCTCGGGAGGTCCCGGGATGGATTCCCGGGTCGAACACTACAAAAGTTTACTAATTTAGATTTTATAGTAAATATTATGTTTGTTACCGGTCTTCAATATATAGAACTATAATTATCAGTTTTCCAATAATAACTCGGTATCGGTACTTGTGTTCGGTGATGGCAAAAGGCTTATACCTATTCCATGGGATGGATAACATAACAAAATTGGTGACAAATGGAAGTACAGTACAGTAAACTCCGCTGCCTACCCCCTTGGGAAAATCATCATCATCATCATCATCATCATCGTCAGCCTCTTAATGTCCACCACTGGACCATAGGCCAAAAATAAAAAACAAATAATAACTAAAAAATAATAACATAAATAAAAATATTTACATATCTGAAATACAGATATGTTATTATTTCATGATAATTATTAGCCTTACTCGTTCCAATAATAAGATGTGGAATTTTCAATTGAAATATTTATGCAGTAGAATTGATTGTACGAGGTCGATGATAGGCACCTACATATATTCCCGCGCGGGCACCCTTCCAATATGTGCGGTCATGTAATCACAAATTTTACGACTCACAACAACAGAGCCGTAAAAGAGTCCCCGTGGGAATGTTACTATTATTCTAATTAAAATTAATTTTATTCATGACTCATCTTGTACACGTTATAAACAGGTGTTTATCATTGAATGATGTGAAATTTACATTTTGACGTCAAGACTATACATAATAATATATTTGTATATATTTAAGTAACATGATTTCACGCTTGTCATTCTCTAGATATAGGCGAAGGAATTTCGTATTTCTACTTTTAACCAGTATTGCAACACGAGTAAATGCCATGAAATATGGCATGAAATCCAGGTACCTCGAGCCACTATTACAAAATTTTACTAAAAATTCTTCTTAAAAAATTTTAACAATGCTCGGACCCGGGATATGAACCTTGGATCTCCCGACAGTCAACGAGGCGGTCGTAAAGTGTATTAACATTTAATACAATACAATTTTCTACAAATTTAAATGTATGAAATGAACAAACGTAAGTAAAGAATGTTGACATGATTTTTATATACAAGGACGTAATGAGGCGTAAATTTATATACGATTTCAAAATATAATAAACGATATGCAATAATCATAACAACATATTATCGCGCTAAAATGTAACCACCAAGGTGCTAGCTAGGGCTTCCGCTCTTGGCCGCGAGCCAAGATTATACTGGGGCGCACTAGCAGTGCTTGTTTTGACATGGTCTGGATACTACGTGTACACAGTGTTAAATATGTTGTACTGTTAAATATGACTACAATAAGGTTAAAGCACACTGTATATAAACATATTTTAACGTTATGGAACGTGAATAGATAAATATTGATTCGATGTAAAATGTAGCTGGTTAAGCATATTACGCTTCTCTGTCTAGCTTTTCAGAGATAACAGGCGCAATGTTAGATTGGTTGATACTTCATATTTGAATAAATTTCTTTACATACTAAATAAAAATGAATGAATATATATGAATGAATAAATATGCATAAAATTGTACGTTTTAAGTTGTAAAAATGTACGTTTTAAGTTTTTATGTCAGTTGCTATAACGGTGAAGGAATACATCGCTAAGAAACCTACACACCTTATCATTAAACAAATGTTCAAAAGGCTTGCGAAGTCTACCAACCCGGACTTGGCCAGCGTGGCAGACTATGGCCTTAACTCTCTCATCCTGAGAGGACACCCATGTTCGAACAGTGGAACGATAAAAGTTTATTGGAATCAGGTGTGCGGTCCGGCACCAAGCGAAAATCAATGACAATCATGTAACGAAATAGCGTTCAGACGTAGGATAAGTGGAGTTGGATGATTCGGCGGTACGACGGCGGCTGAGCGCGCCGGGGGCCCGTTTTTCCAATGAATGAGGCACCAATGAAGCGAGACAAACGTTTATTGCTAAAGCAGTATACGCACTTAGTGGAATGTATTGTACGAATAACTGTTGTTTATTTAGAGAATCCCAACGACATACGAACGGGTATAATATGATTAACGTAATGCCTCACTTGTTCCTTATACATAAAGATATACATACATACACAGTTCTTTATTGTGTATAATTCAAAGTTTTCTATCTAAGTAAGAGATAGAAGGAAAGTGAGCCCATTTGTAATGATATTTAGTTTTCAGCGCTTTCTGTCAACCCCGCCAAGGACCTGACGTGATGGCGCAACAGTACTACATAAAAAACATCGGAACCCAGCATTGTAGGACCATATGTCAACTGATATTTTAGCTATTTGTAATAATCTTTAAAAGCATGTTAAAATATTTATATTATATGATATGAGCAAATGAGTAAATAATTATTTTCAGAATCTATACCTAACCATCTAAAGTGGAATACAACAGTTTGAACATAACTTTAAACTCCAAACATCGAACATCGATTCCAACACAGCAATATATGTAAGCATATTTATTACATAAACGATACATTTTATCGAAGCGACAATTTCAATAACGAATAGTTTGCAACTACGTTGTAAAATACAAACCATGCTCGTATAACAAACTAGTTGCTGATAACGAACTAGTTACTGACAACAAACTAGTTGGCGTATGTCTGATTGTTCGAATATCATTACGGTTGTATAATTTGATTACAGCGCGTCTTTGAATACATTTATTACGTGTAACAGTTTGACATGTTGGGTGCTTGATTCCCCCGTCAGTAAAGCTTGTAGTAATTACTTATTACCTACGAAACGGATTTACAGTAGAGATATTAGCTTTCTATCAAATTCAAAGCTACAATTAAATGAAGCTCGTTATTTCTACTTCAATCAGGCGTCATTTATTACTGCCACTTGCATAACATTAATCTTTTGCTGTAATCGATGGAGCATTGCATTTGTAAATGTTAGCGATCCATCACGCTTTTAAACCCAGAATGTACACTCCTACGTTTCACCATAGGATAGAAGCTGAGCCTGTTGCCATACAATCGTTACAAATCGAAGTTCCGCGCTACAACTAGAAATGTTAAGTAGAAATAACATTTGAAAATTGTAATGTAGTTTATTTCTAGAGAGAAGCTACTCAACTGCCAAAACCAATATAATAGTTTTTATCAATATTTAAATTACGTAAAAGCAGTGTTAGGAAAACATCATTAGAAAACGAAATATGGTAAGTTGCTTAAGCTGTCTTATTTATATTGAAATGAATGACAAAGAGACAGACGTCCCTGTTGGCAAGTTTTTATAATCTAATAGCCGTTCATTTTTCATGGCACCCATTTCTATTGACTTGTTAGAACTGATTCTCCGCAGAGCCAGAACTAAGATGGCTAAAAACATCATAATTAAAAACTATGCTTCTTCTGCATCTGTCATTCTTCTTTAAATAACTACATATCAAAATAATTATTAAAAGTCTAACTTAATAAAAATTCCGTATGTACCTAAACAAAGTCGCATTTGACGAATCCAAGATGGTCTCACTGTTACAAACGTTCTGTGTCCGATCCGCCTTCGACAAACACATTCTGCTAATTACTTCTAGCAGTTATCAGTCAAACTGGACAGTTAATTAGTGGACACACTACAGACCAGTACTAAGACGTATTAATTAATTAATAATAATTAATTGCACACCAATTGACTCAATACAAGGTCTAGAGTAACATTAGTTAAGTCGCAAGTCCGGTAGTGTGCGTACAGTTCAGTAGTCTTAATAGCTTCAACACAGCACCAGTTGCTATTAACCAAGTTGGGTGTAGAACTCTGTGCGGGAATGTATCAAAGTTAGAGTTGTTTTGACGTAAATTAGCTATGGCACAACACCTGTGTTTCTAGGGTTTTGTAAGTATACCGAGCTTAGTTATAAGTTAGAGCTTTAATGATATGTGTAACACTTTTACTTTATTTACAATTAATGACTTAGTCGATCTCCGGGTCGAGTACTATCAGGTTTTCTGACCTGACATCGCTAGTAATAGCTCTGAGTGTGGATTCATGACAGTTTATGGCAATAGGCTCACCACTTATTGTTTGGTGAAACATTTAACGTAATTGATGAAATGTGGGCCAACTCTAGCCAGAGTCGTGTACACTCCCACATTAGGGATCCCACTTCTTAGGAATAACAGGCGTGATGTTACGTTTGGAGCCCTATATCTCAGATTTAACCCCGTGTTAAAAAAACATTTGTAGTTCATTGACAGTACAAAAATAAGATGGGTTATTTTGTGAAATCATTAACATTGTCTAAATAAAATATGTTTATAGCCTAAATAAACATTTTTTTACAGTTATTAATGTTTAAAACGAACTGATTATTTAGTATGCGTTGAACGTTCGCTATAAAGATATTTTAAATGTGAATATAAAATTATGTGGTTTGAGGTATAATTAATTGTTTTTCCCGTGGGAGGAAAAAAAGTCGTAGGCATGTGTGCCATTTATTACGCACAGTTTACGAGCCATGAATTAAACTTGGCTTCGGGAAATGAATTGGAACGAAACTCAATTGCGTGGTGTATGTTCGGAAATACAAAAATAGATTAGTCTGTGTTTCAATAGGTTCACGCGTTATTTCATGAGATATGTTACAATAACTTGTGAAATATGACAATGCTACATTCCTTTGCCTACCTGTTCAGGAATAACGGGTGTGATGGTGTGTTAAAATATTTTTCACTATTATTATTATTATATTGTGACTTCAACGGTGTGTGTTCAACGGTGTTCCAGATGTCTTGATTCGATTTTTTCACTGTTCTCTACGATTCCCAACTCCCATGCCCAGCGTGGGGATTACAGGTGAAGAACCCTGAGGGGAGGCCTTCGCCGAGCAGTGAACTAGATTATTATTTTACACCTTTTCACTTAAATGTACATTCATTGAAATATGAAATGTTAATTAATTTCATTCACACTTTTTTCGCTTCAGTATTATTTCATTCGACATCGAATATTGATTAATTTCATTCAAGTATTAATTCAGTTTTTTCGCATGGAAGCAAGTGTAAACAGATGATTTGAATACAAAGAAGATATTGAAATGATTCGCTATTAATGTATCAGTAATACAAAGAGTATGCGAAGTTTTTTTCTGTGTGACCTTATTTGTGAGACGCCTTGAGATCAGACATTGTCTGTTAGGCTCACTGGAGGCTTTCTGTTTGCAAACAGAGAATACTAAATGGTATTCGTTTCAGTACATCTCACTTTTCCAATGGATAACTACGAATATGAAAGACATTGGTAGCCGTAGCCGGTGAAACGTGGGAGTGTTCTGCATTCCTCTGCCTACCTCTTCGGGGATTACAGGCGTGAAGTTACGTTTTTTTAGTATATTTTTCCATGTTTGAAAAACTTTGACAATATATTCATTCTTTTATTATTAATAACCACTTTTCTCCTTTTACCACCTTGTGTGCTCTGTCTGGATGTATTATCTGTTGTTTCTTCATTTCCTGTTTCTGGGATAACAGTTTGTAATGGATGTATTTTATTATCTGGGCTCTGTATACATTTGTATTTCTTTATTTTGTACGTAGTATAGTTCATATTGCTTTTTTCGGAGTAGTCATTGAGACTTTTAATATTTCATGTTATCATCATCATCATCATCAGCCTATTCTTGCCCACTGCTGGACATAGGCGTCTCTGACGGACTTAGCTCCATCTTCAGCTCTTTACATCCAACCGCTGCCAGATGTTAAGCAAATCTCTTTTCATTAAGTTTGATACGTTCTTATGGGAAAAATTCTATTGAAATAATATATTATACATAAAATACTTAAAATAACATAAATAATAAAAATTAGTAAATATCACATTTTAATTATATGGTGTGTTAAGTTACAGTTTTATCGTATCGTTAAGACTTTTACTATTAAATTTACAGCCGGAATATTATTATCCAATTATAAAGAGAATTCAGTTAATATTTCCCGTGAATTTCAACGAAATATTATGAAGGTTTAAAGTTTCCTGCTTTAATTGGATAAACAAATATATTTGAGAATTTAAAATTTACCACCAAGCCGTTAACGTTTTAAATCGTCAGTCAGTATATTGCCAACTAGCTGATCCGGCGAACTTCGTACCTCATAACTAAAACATAACGGACAACCAAATGAAAACTCAAGAAAAAATATTGTTATATATACTATTACTACGTACACTTAAAAAAAGACTAATGCTGAGCAAATAGGAATATAGAAAATATTAAAAGTTTTGTGCGACTGAAAGCAAATTTTAATAATAATTATATAATCATCATAAACATACCGAGTTGAAGACGGGACAATTCTTATGAACATAAGCTGTTATCACGATCCAAGTAGCTGAGATAAAATACTGACGTGTTTCTAACCACACAGTAATTGACCGTTGATTTACAAAGATATGAAAAATTGAACTATGAAACAATTTAAGTTGTATTTGAAGTATTACAAGACGTAAATGATGGGCCAAGATTTTTTTAGAATGGAAGTTTCCAACGAAACTGAAACCATTATTTCAGAAAGTTCACAAAAAAACCGTAATGTTAAACACATTTTTGACTTATATTACATAAAAATTATATAAAAAATATATAAAAAAAGTAAATGTTATATATGTACATGTTATTAAATTATTGATGTTGAAAAATAATACAAGCATTGTAATCCATATCGACCCTTCTGTCGTTCCACTGTTGGAACATGGGTCTCCTCTCAGAAAGAGAGGGTTAAGGCCATAGT
>DWEJ01001734.1:0-12488 GCA_018245835.1 Mysoria sejanus stolli | reverse complement strand
CCCAACCTCCACCCCTTCCCCACCAACCCCCTCTACCAAAATAAAAAAATTTTTTATAATAAAAAAGAAAAAAAAAAAAAAAAAAAAAAAAAAAAAAAAAAAAAAAAAAAAAAAATTCTTGTGTTTGTGCTATACATAGCACAGCCAGAAAATTCCCCGACAGTGTAGGGGGAAGTGTGTCGTGCTCCCACTTTATTCGTCGCGTTGGACGTCCCGTGGAATAAAAGGTGACAAACATACGATACTACATATAAATTCTAAATAGCTGCTTTTCATTACCGTGCAAATAACCAAAGTTAACCAAATTAACTAAGCGCTTGATCCAGAGTAAAATAAAACTGGCTAGTAATAAACGGAAATTCGAAAAGTGAAAAGAAAATTCGAAAATATGCAACACACCCAACTAGTAAAAATATTAAGTCAATTTCAATTCTCTGAAAATTAAATCCCTCATCATCATTCATCATCAGCCTGTCTTAGTTCATTGCTAGACATAGGCTTTATCTAAGGAGCGTGCGATCACTTTTCATAAAAGGTTTAATCCCTTAATGCCACATACTGGACATGCGCGCCACGCATGAGCCTGAAAAATGTATCTAAATGTAAAAACTTATAAATTACATTAATAATGAAAATCACAACTAGCAATTCAATTATGTAGGTCCATCGTCACTATGGAGCGTGAAACATCCATTAACATTGAAGCAAAAAAACGTCAGAACTAGGTATTTATGAAACTCGAATCCACGAGAATAAATCCAAGAATGCAATACCGAAATGTTCAGTTTGAAAATTATAACGCGGGAGTTTTTGTGTAACGAATTGTGTCGTGATGCTTGATTTTTTTCTGTGCTTCGTATCTAATAAATGTCGATGATTAAATGCAACGTAAATATATATATTTTATGTATTTTAAATACGAAATCGAATATGTTTCAGTTGTCGAGAGAACAGCTCGTGTTTTTAAACAGAGGATACTAAACTTGAATAGATATTAAGATACTGATATTCCTATGTACATTCAGTTTTCAGCTGAACATGTACTCCATGCTCGACTCTCAGCTAAATGCAATATGTCTCCTCATTGCTTACGCATCATCAGTTTACTTCATTAAGAAATAATTTAACAATAATTTGTTGTAAAATCTGAAATTCTCCGAATGAGAATAAAATTTATTATCATAAAATCACATCAATAAAAAAAAATATCACATAATATAACAATTGGCAGTGATGAAAGCAAAAATTTCGTTTTATACCAAGACTGTATAGAAAATTTAGAAATGTATCTAACGTTTCTAAATTCTCATTTGTTACACACAACCCAAGAAAGTGGACGTTCATTTGTGAACTTTCCGTTTTGAGTCTCTTAATACTTACGTTCCGCTTGTCCAGCAATCATAAATCTCTCTCGAGGAAATTGTCTCTGTCAGTATAATATATTCCATTGTTTCTTTACCTTGCTTGTAACAATATATTTTGAAAATTTAGTCCTCTTGTTCCCGATCAATGCAATATAATTGATATTGCAATTTATTGTTCATGTTTAACTACAATGCAATGTGAATAATATTGCAATTTGTTCTTCTTGCTTAGATAAAAGTCAATATGAATGATATTGCATTTTAGTAAAGCAAGAAAAATATATTAAAATTTGAGCAAGATATTGCCGCAAAGTATGTACTTTTTGTAATTGTATTTATATAAATACGTACTGCACTATAATGCGATATTCATCAAATTGCACTGTAGCACACCTTAAATTACATTTAGACGTGGTAGTAATTACAAAAAGAGTCGGTCTATCTGACTCGTAAAAATCAGTAAATGTTGCAATTACTTTTGAGGAAGCGAAACGAACTCGTTAGAAGCGTTTCACTGGCACACAGTCATTGTAAAAATGACTTTAATTATCTGTGAGAAATTGAGAATTTCGTTGTAACTGTGAAGCTGAATGCAGTGCAGTTCCTTTTTATAAAGACGTCAACCATCTTACATCAATAGAGGTACAGTATAGTATAGTACGAACATCTCTGCGTAAAGTCGTTTTACAAACTATGTAGAGTCGTTTGTACGTTGACATCAAGCAAGATAGAGTCGTGTGCAACTGAACCGCACAGTAACATTTACAAATGATTCGGCATTAACTGGGTGCTCTTCTGCACTACGTTACAGAACTCCACTCGAATATTTCACAATGTTGATTATATCTAAGATCCTACAAAGACATTTTGTATTAGTACGGTATTTTGAATATTGCAATATAAGGTTAAAATTAAATCAATGTTCCCTGTTTACCCCGTCAGGGACCTAGCGTGAAGATATGAATGGTCAATCTAAAGTTATGTAATCTAGGATTATTCGAATATTCAGTTATTGTTATTATTTTATAAGCAACTAAAAGTAACCCCGACGCGGTAAATATTTGAGATAATAAAATAAAGCGGCTGTATCTGCGGTGTCACAGTGTGAATAAACTTCCGTCAAGTCCTATATACTTGTGTTCATTGAGAAAAAATGACAACAATCATAATAGATCTGTAATCCCCGAAGAGGATAGGCAAGAAAGTGTAGTACACTCACGTTTCACCAGTTAAAAGTTAAAAGTGCATTAGTTAAGTCGAGTGTACATATGTGAGTCTATGTAGGTCAATACGTAATGATGGCTGCTTAATCGATTACCCGCATTCTAATGAACACACTTCGCGTTTAATAACATCATCGTTAGCCCGTAAATGGACCAGTGGAAACCTTAAGACAGCGCTGCTTTGGTGCCCTGTTGCTTGACCGGCATTATACTTAACATACACCTACAAGTATACACCGCTTCTGTATAATATTAGAATAACTTTATTATTATATTTATATATATTTAATTATGAATAGTAAAAGGAATAATGTAAAAACAATAATCGTAAAACAAATTGCATATTGGAAATCTTAAATTATTATTCTTACATTATACTGTACAATACAACACATCGAAAATTATATAGGAAGGTAACAAAAAAGAAGATGGCACTAGGTACAACTGTTTTCCTTAAGAAATGTCTAGGTATTCGTACGCCCCGCTGCTCTCCGTACCTGCGTTGTACAGCGAGACTTGACAGCGGTGATTGCGTTTAACAGCGAAGCTTGACAGCCACACTAGCGCCTAACAGCATGGTACAGATCTAAATGGAGACTTGAATGAAAAATATGCATTATGCGTATAATATAAATATACAAGAATAAATATCATAACGTATTAACTAGCAAAGAAAATAGATAGATTAAATTAACGTAGGTAGAAATATGTTACATGAGATATTCCAGCGTTACCAGCTGGTAGATCGCGGTATGACGCGCTCTGTGTAGACAGAGCTTCATGCCCTGGCCGCCTATAGGCAGCAGGTGATGCGAGAAGCTGAACTCGTATCGAGTAGACTGCAATAAGCTGATGATGATACGAACGTTTTGATAAAAACGTTTTGCGTTTATTCTCCGTTCTTACAAAAATTCTTTCTACTAACGGCTAGACCCGTGTTTTGTTCATTTGACACAGTAATAAAACAAACCCAATAATAACACACCACTAAGGCTACGCGGCACAATTGTGTCTTGACAATGACCAATTATAGAATAACAATTTGCATTTAAAGGCGTTCAGAGTGTATACGTAATAAAAATCATTCATCATACCGAACGTGGGCCCGTATTTACATATATTACGTAGAAAGCTAACCGGGTCAAGGTGTTATACACTGTGACGCAAGTCTAACGTGCACGCTCGATGATAGACTCGCGGGATGAACGATTCAGGCGCGCGAACCTTGTAGCCCAATGGTTCCAATCTATTCCATAGTACTAATAAAGCGAGTGGTGAGATGTGGGAGTTCTGTGCTCTACCTACCCTTTCGGAATATACTGGCGTGATGTTATTTTATATTCTTGTGTACCAAAATAAAACTTTTATTAGTACCATTATTATTATATCACCAGGTCGTGTACGTAACGTGCTACTTTTTCCTTTACCAACGACGACGACGCTTTACGCACGACGCTTTCAGAGATGTGAATTTTCATTTTTAAATAACATATATATTTCTCATTAGAAAGTATCCAAATACTGCTAAACAACTTTCGCAACAACTTAAACATTTTGACATTGAACAAAATGTCCGCGAAATATCTTTTCAGTTTACTGGTTGTTTGTTACAGAACAATAAGGACGGCGTATGCAAAACATACACAAAAACTTGTTTACTTCCGTGTATGTGTAAGGGCGGTTTTTTTTTCTAATTGCATGCAATAAAAAAAAATAAATGACGTAGATTTACCCGACAGTGGCCACAGTATGAATAATTTAATTTCCTGCTTTCAAAAATCTGTCTAATTTATTTATAAAATATTAATTTCAATACCATATTTACTACTAACTTGGCGTTATATCAACAGATATTAGACAAATTACCAATTTTTTTCCGTAATTAAATAACATCACGCCGCAAATTAGTAAGCAGAGTTGCAAATAGTTTACGGTTTAAAATAAGTGAAACAAGAGCGGTTCAAAAAATTTTCAGTGATTTCATTAGTATTCACAATTTCAATTCGTGTTAAGATTTTTCGGATCATCATTAGGCTGTTAAGTCCACTGCTGGACATAGGCCTCCCCTGAAGGGTTTTTGCTCATGATCCCCACGGCATCGTAGAGCGTCGATCTTCGAATCACCCACGTCAAAGTGTCAAGTCAGCCACGCCTAGCCACGTCGCGGGACCAGGACCTGTCGGCGCCGAGGTTACTCACCTCACGACACCATCCGGTCTGGGGTCGCGAAATGTATTCCTTGTCCGCCCCAACACGGATGTCCGCCACGATTTAGAATCATAAATAGAGAACTATAGCGGAATAGGTGGGACGTTAAAGCAAGGGATTCGCTCAGGATAGAATAGAATCTCACATGTCATCCCGTAATGAGTAGATTAATGAAATTAGACCAGCCGTTAGTATGGTTTTGAATATTATCCACACAATTAGTATTAGTATTTGAATAATATCCACACAACGGGTGGATGACAGTGCCTACGAAGAGGGCAATGTTTTAATAGATGTATAAAGAAAAATCCTATAATATATATGAATCTGGATGGCTATAAAGGAAGAGGGAATAGGCTCGAATTGCTTGTATGATGATATAAAAGTAGACTGGATATTGAGATGACGACAAAGGCCTCAGTCAGACAGACACATACTGAGCGTCTGCCAAATCAATGACACAACAGGAAGAAGATTGAGCGTATCATTTTATTTTCTTATTAATTAATAATTATATTTGCACATTATAACAATAAGTAAATTATAAAGGTCATCACATATGAAGCTGTTATGTATATTAACGTATTGTACCTACTATAATATTACATTATAGAAAATACCACACAGTAGCTATGCTGTAATATATATTTTTGCGGTTATTATCTGCGTAGTAATATATTTTATAGCTATACCGTGATATGTCTTGCTATATCTGTTCACAAGTTTTGACGACATAAGATATAAATATAATTACGATGTGTTACTCGTGCGTTTTTGTAAACAAAACGTAACTTCACGCCTGTAATCCCCGAAGAAGTAAGCAGAGGAATACAGAACACTCCCACGTTTCACCAGTTACGTTTACGTCCCACTATGGAATAGGTGGTGAGTCTATTGCCACGCGTCGGGCACATATCCAAACTCCGAACCACTATAAAAATTCTAATTAAGGTTTTCTAGTATAAAATTTCTATTTAGAAAATTTTTGTAATGTTTTCAACCAGGGAATATTATTTACTCTAATTTAGCTCATTATTTTCAGAAGTCTTCGAAACCGGCGTTCGCGTATAAGAAAGCGATGAACGCCAACGTAGCACGTAGTCTGTAAGGATAGATATTTTTGTCTCTCCGCCTACCCCGTAGCAGACGTGGCGTGGTGATATGTGAAGAAAATTCACTCTTACTGTACACAAACATATTGGTCGCAAAAAAAACATATGCACGTATCTCCATCCGTTTCCATTCCGGCCGCAGGAAACACCGCGCCAGTTCCGCGGCGGACATCATTATCACTGCACTCATCCGTCTCTCGGAACACTGCGACTTTTATCTCGACGTCACGTCGTAATGAACACATGTGAGCATTTTCTAATGAGAATCTACGGGTGTGTGCGTTTGTGTAAGGTTTCCGTGACCATTCATAGTAAATTTGAGTGCTTCATTGGTCGTGTTGCTTGCGAGCGTGACTGCTGATCGAGATATCCTGGGTTCGAAACCCGAGACGGGCACTAATACATTTTTCTTAAATTTCCTAGTATTGTAGTTGCTCGGTGTCTGGATATGTCTGGTGTATGGCAATAGATTCACCACATATTCCATACTAGACGTAAACGTAATTAGTAAAACATGGCAGTATACGATATTACGTTTTTTATATAAATAAATATCTTGCGACATCCCCATACATCTATGAACTCCCAAATTAGGCGGGAGAAGAACGCCACGTAATAAACTACAAAATGAAACATTAGATATATACGATACATAATGATACATATATTTCGATTCTAGTTCTATACAAAATAAAACTTAATCATTATTAAGAAAAGAAAACATGTTTATATGAATGCCGAATAGGCGAAGTGCGACTTAGTATTCCGCTACGTAATGCGCAATAGGGATATTCACTTAACATCGATATATAGAATTTATTCGATGTTTTCCATACGATATATCGGATTGATTCGATGTTTTGATAAATATTGTATGTATTCGATATATCGATATATTTATTTACAGAAGCATCGAATATTTTCTTGTTTTGTGGAATCTATAAAAACCTAAATAATTTTAAATTGATAATTTTAATTTTAAATAAGGTTCATTAAGACAGTACTTGTAAGTGTAACTCATCTCAGTCATCTCACCACTAAGTGAACTTATTAGAATAGTTCTTAGTAATACAATTCTATTCAAGTAACACTAATAGAAAATCACTATTATTACACTACACTAGTTTAGCCATGTTAGTATATATAATATTAAACATTTGTAGAAATTATTCGATATTTTAAAAATATCGATGTTTTCTAGCGATACATCGATAAACATCAATACTTGGATACGATGTTATACATCAAATATAAATATCGATATATTTTTTAAGTGGACACCCCTAATGCGCAATCAATCGTTGAACTTCAACTACTTCCCCCGCGGCCGCCATTTTGAAACGAGACACGTGTCAGAACAAGTACAGCGTGTGTTACCACTAGTTAAGTATAACGTATGATTTTACTTACGTTGCCATGGGTTCAACATAACATGCTGATAGTTATCACTGAATTTCACATCTTTATTTTATATTAGCTGTGCCCGTGGATGTCAGTGTTCAAAGGTTCATTATTATGAGCAGGACGATTGTGCAAGTTATGACATAGCTCCCGTCAGACGTCCAGTGACGTGCCGTGTCATGACGTCCCGTCATTATAACGTGAGCACGACTATGACGTAAGGAACCTTACTCTTCTGCATTTGTTCTCTAAGGCGCTTGAAATCTGTCAAAACTCACTTGACTAGCGTCTATTATATTTTTGTAGCTCTCATGTATTCTATCGTTCGCCGCTAACAGATGGCATCACCAAGGTAAATAGCTTATACGAAAATCCATACGCAGAAAATCCATACACAGCTAGTGAAAACTGGAGTACTACGTGACTCTGTCTACCTAACCTGCGTAATACAGGCGTGAAGTTATATTACGAATACAGAACAATATTATTTCCACACCAAAAAATAAACAGGATACAATCGAGAAACGAAATAATCATATGCAAATTGTTATTATACCTACTATATACGCGCGTAACACTTGCGAGTCCCATACGCACGCGATGTACTGCAATGGTGCTGTTACACTGCGGTTATGAAATGTTTTATTAACGTAACGTAACATCACGCTTGTAATCCCCGAAGAGGTTGGCAAAGGAGGGTAGTACAGTCGCAGGTTTCACCAGTTACATTTACGTCTCAGTATGGAGTACGTGGTGAGTGTTGCCAATCTAAGTTGTAATTTAGTAAATCTAAGTTAGAAAAATCCAGTAGTGCCCGATCCAGGAATTAAACCCAGGAGCACAGGTTCGGACGTCGCGTTTGCAACCAACACGGCCGACGAAACGTTCAAAACATTATTCACGTACCTGTCACAACTTGTAGCAACGTTCTCGAAGAAGCAGTTGGTTACAAATGTTTTAGTGCTAGCCTTGTTAAAATACGTTTTAAAACATTTATAATAATAATAGTGATGGTCTGTGGCAGTGTACTCTCTGCCCGCCTCTTCACATATAGGCGTGATATTATGTTGTTATTATTCGTTGATTATCATGAGCCGTAATCAATGTTGTTAGATATTACAATACAATAAACGGCTTTGCGTAAATAAATAAACGACGCCTTACACTAGTGCCCGCCAGAGGCTTATTACTGGTGTCGTGAGTGCGAGCCACACGCAATGGTACATTCACGAACAGCCACGCTTGCTTGTGAGCAAGGGGTAGGTAGAAAACCTTGTACAACCACAAAGTCCAACAACGCAACCTGGTTTAAGTTGGAAGTATTAAATTATTAAAAGTTTCATCAGTACGGTACATGTATAATTTACGTATGTTTTTGGGGTAACCGGACTATTTTTGAAGCTTTATGAGGTCCTTCTTTATGAGCCTCTCCTATTGCAGGGAGGTTGCGGCGGAGACCAAAAAACCTAGAATTAAGCTGGTACATATTTGATCATAAGCCAGAAGTGTCGCAAACAGTAGATTTCTCTTTACCAGGTCGAAATCAATTATTAAAATCCGGTGTAATGGAGCTTGGTGTTCGGAATTCGGGACTAGAAATAAAGTCATGAATTTTTCAAAAGCGTTTAGGGGCAACACTTACATATGTACACGCTCTAGTTTTTAGACTAAACTGTTTGAATAAGTCCAAATCTTTCGTGTTCTTGCATTCTATTTAATTCATCTATTAATTAGAAGAATTAAAATTGAATACGTAATTCAAAAAGTAGATAGAAATTTAGATACTTGGTAATCTCTGTCTGCCACATAAGAGTGGCATGATGATATAATAATAATTACAAATTTATTCCCAGTAACAAAAAGCTATTAAATAATTCGGGTATATTCAAGTACGTATATGTAATAAGCATCCGTAGTTTTTCATAGATGATAACGGATAAAAACGGCCAAATATCACTCGGCCGAAAGCAGGTTGCGGTTTGAACCGGTTTCGTCACAACTGACGCGAGATACACGCTTCCTTACGTAAGAATAAACAACAACTTGATCTTGATATTTGATGAACATGACACATTCAATTCATACAAGCTTAGAATCTATTCAACGCGTCATAATTTAATGTACTTT
Organism: Mysoria sejanus stolli; assembly: GCA_018245835.1. Classification (NCBI taxonomy): domain Eukaryota; kingdom Metazoa; phylum Arthropoda; class Insecta; order Lepidoptera; family Hesperiidae; genus Mysarbia; species Mysarbia sejanus. Next base: position 3,053 of record DWEJ01001734.1, on the reverse strand, counting down.
ATAATATTTGAATAGAACATCGGTGACGATTACATGTTATTATTGCTGAATGCTACAAATTTCAACACACGTCTTTTTGAACATCGAATGTAGGTGATGTTTGCAAGTTGATATTAAACGCGTCTTGATTTAGAGAACTTCATATTTTCGAATATCGAATATATTTAACGATTAGAAATTAGAAGTTGAAAATTCCTTTATTTGAATTTTTTATTGCAATTATTCTTGCTTTCAAATCCTATTAAAATAAACTTCACAAGCAAGTTAAAATAACTGTAAAAAGGTTTTTTATATTATAGCAGAAAATACAGGCAGTTATTAATGGAGTATTTCCAATAAATAGACTGTTGGTAAAAACTGACACTTCATTTTGCCGTCTGAACACATACTGTTAGTAGCCTCAAGTTACACAACTTAGTAAGTAGTTAATAATAATAGTAATAATAGTTGTGTAAGTAGTTACACAACTATTAACCATCATGTGTCGGTTTTGGGTATAATTTCCGCGATAATAACGTCACACGACAACTCGACGCCGTCGTCCTGTATCTGAGGTTGCCACTGGAGCAAGATTCAGCCATCAAATATTCACGTGTGGAGGTACGGTTGCCGTTTTACTGCCTCTGCTCCCCCTGCCGCGCCCCCGTCATCGTCCTCTCCGCAACCCCGTCTGAAACAACTGAATGTGCTAAAATCAATAACCGACTGTTGTTTGACAGTGGAACAATAATTCGAAATATTCGTGATTAATTCTAATCACTAGAGATGAAACCGCAAATCAAAAGGCTTGTTAACAATGGCCGTTTATGTTTTTGAATAACAAATAGGTATATGATTGTATATATTTGTAAAACAATTAACACATTTACAATTACAGCGTAAATTTAAAAAAATAAAGGGCTAATAGGATTCTGGTGAAAAACCTTTTTGTAATGAATAAAAACAACAATATCAATAGTCTGGTTACAATAGCACGGGTTGCAGATCAAATGTTTAATAAAGACTAAATATAAATAAAGTATAATGAAAACAACATATTTTCATTTATTAATTACAAGTAATAAATAATAAAAAAAATCGACTCATACAGCTGACGCGCCGACATATACCGAATTAAACCGAACTCGTATGACGTCACAATATTTATTTGCATTTCAACACGCAACTGACACGATTAACTAATGATTAACTAACATTAAATCTATTTATTATTGTTATTGCTATCAACTTGGCAATGAATTTATCGAAATTTCATTAAATCTAATAAGTTATCACCCTTGTTTCGTAACAGTTAATAAAGAAAAAAAAAACTTATGAAATCAAATGAGTCCATTACAATTTTTAAAATATATATGTGCATAATATATATCGATGTATATTATCGTGGTTATAAAACCGAAATCAATATAATTTACTTTTAAACGTACATAATTATATTATGTACTGGCTTAACCGACGTATGTTTCAGGACAGTCCGACTAGTTAATATCTATCCAAAAACCTTCCAAAGCATTAAAAATAAAACTTTTAACACATTTCAAATATTTTATGGCAAGAGGATGCACGAGCATCATCGCAAAATAATTAAAATATTACGAATATCTATTATAAATATATAAACAATAGATAGAGATAAATAAGTATTAGTGCAATATGCTCAAGTTCTCTTTTAAATACGTTCAAAATCCGAGCCGGTCTGTTTGCAAGGATTCTTACTTTACCTATAAAATTTATATTAAGTCTATATTTAATTAACTTGACATGTTGATCTGTACTGAGACTGTAAAAGGAAGTTATACCTATTTATCACGGATTCTTTAAGGAACAGGGATGAAGGGGTTCGAAAGGAGGGTAAGTGTAAGTAAATATTTGCTAAGCGCACACCGTGGACGGGTAGGTCGGGAAGCGAGCGAACATAACGTACTGAAGAGGCAAGTCTATTTAAAGCCGAAGTAATTTTAACTTACCTTATAACTTTTTTAAATGTTTGTTGAGCATTTAGAAATAAATTAATTGTTATGGTTTAGGTTTAGTTCAAATATTATTTAATAAAGTACCATTTAATACATGGATAATAATATTATTGCTATACTCTTACGGGATGGGCAGAGAGCACTCAGTGCCAAATACATAATATTATTAAAGGGACGGAATACCAGGTCCGTATCGAGACGGAGTTGAAATACATTCCTCCTACCCCATGCCGAATTATAGGATGTCGTAAGAGGCGACTGAACCTGGCGCTGGTACTTATATCGTAGTTATTACATTGCTATCCCGCCTGCACAGGGTAATAATTATGGGTATAACCCTTCAAAAAGAAGCCAATGTGCTGCTGCAGTGCACTGCAATAGGCTGATGATGAATAACGCATTCAATTCTTCCTGAAACTAATATTTATATACTAGACTTGCTCATTACCTTAACCTTACCTATTAAAAAAAATATGGTTTTCAAATTTTGGGCGGGGTTTCAATTTTTCCTGACCCGAGAGTCGACCCGAAATCCCGCGAAAGAGGCCCTAGAAGATGGTTAGGTTAGATACCTCGACCTACTGGATTCGTAAACCCATGTAAACCGAGCCGGCATAAAGCGACGAACCAACCTTTGAGCCCCTTAAGTAAACTGTTTAAAAAATCTTGTCACCGTGATTCAGAGAAGTGTATACAACGCCATCTAACGGTATATATAAACAACAGCAACACAGTGTATTGTTCCGGAATTCTCGCTACGGGTGCGTACCCAATCAAAGAGCCGCTTTTTTTGTTCGTGATAAAAAAATATTAGCAGTGGGTCGCAGTTTGAACTCCTTTTTAAAGCTACAGTACTACTATTAAAAATTTATGTGGCACAGTAAAAATCAATTTGTATCATTGCAATGTTTATAATGTGGCTTTTAAATAGACAGATATTTTAAATTCATATACCTTTAAAAATATTGTAAAATTCAAAACGACGATATAATAAAACAAAGCAACATAACTTCACGCCTGTAATCCCCGAAGAGGTAGGCAGAGGAATGCAGAACATTCCCACGTTTCACCGGTTACGTT
>DWEJ01001733.1:0-12488 GCA_018245835.1 Mysoria sejanus stolli | reverse complement strand
TATAAAGACTAGAACTCCCGCGAGGTCGGTATTTACGCGGGAAAAACTTTGTGACACACTGATTTCCACGCGGGCGATGCCGCGAGCACATCTAGTTTCATATATTTATGATACATATGCATAAAACAAGGCTCTCTATCTATCTATATACATAGTCACAGAGGCAAAATAGGCTCTGAGATGATTCAAATGATATAAAACAGGTTAATCAAATTTTCTGCACAAATATTTCCTCTTCCATAAGGTTCAAAGTAGTAGCCATAGAAGATCTGTTTTTTTGGTACAGAGTATGTAAGAGGATACATAATTTAATAAGAGGATATTAATCTCAAATATGTTTTAAGGAAATATTAAAGCTGAATGTTATAGTAAAAGTGACGAAACAAAATGCGAGTAAAATAACCGAGTTAGCGAAGATTGTTTGGGTCATGTTTCTTGAAATTTGTTATAAATATTATACACATTATTATTATTAAGATAGGTACTAGCAACAGGCGAATAAATTTTTCACACGTGACTTTTGAAGTAAGGTACTCAGCTGCATTTATTGCTCAGCTGTATTGTAAAGCTTCAAATGACAACAAGAGAAACACCATGGGCGCAAATAAAAAAAAAATTTTCAAAATTACTAGATATATTTTAGAATACGTAATAAAATTTAAAAAAAAAGGAATGAATACATCGTTGTCTAGATTTTTTAATGATTACAATTCTTATAAAAATTAAGATACCTATATACATATAGACTTACATTATTTATTAATAAACGTAGAATAATTCGATGATATTAAGAATGTTACAACGATATAACATTAATGGCACTCGTAGCCTAAAATATTTTGAATAAAATATGTAACTGTGATTTTAATATGTTATTCCACTTAATTATTTACATTACGCTAGGCCATTGGAACGGTTGTGGCAGTCCATACAACACACATAGCACATTCATAAATATATAATTTAAAACATGACTTTTTAATGTAAAAAAAAATATCATCACCTTTTAATTACATTTTGCCGCCACTTATTCAAAATTAAGAAAGGCATTCCAATTTATTTCAAATTTACTAAAATAATAATACACTCTATTTTCTTGAAACGCTCTGGAGGCTATTGAAACTCGATAACATGTTAAGTAAATCAAGGTCGAGTGCGTACGACTTCTGAATGCATATTCGAGTCACAGTGACAAACTTCACGAGCGTTGACGTGCAGAAGGCACATAAAAATAGTCTCTGTTACTACTGTCAGATAACAATAATTAATTCTCATTGAAATTTAATGATTCCTACTAACCAACCTAGACTGAAACAATATTATAGTATACTCCAGATTCATATTAACGTAATCATTGTACAGAATCCCATCAGCCTACACATATAACCGCGACCTACAATTTATCAACTAACCAATAAAATATACGTTTGATTGATATAACAAATGCAATAAATCTAAACCGTTAACTATAAATATACAGTACAATGTAACCATTACATCCTTTGGCTCGTTTACAGGTCAACACGGATGTACATCTTGAAACAACTCTACCACTTCGAACGTCTCTTCACATTTCATTTTGATGGATTGATTTTAAATTTGGAATTCCTATTAGGATGTACACCGGGAGTGACAAGACGCCTGCGAGCACTTAACTACATAAACGCTTACAAATGTCTAAATATTGTATTATGTACAGAACCTTATGTACAACTGTTTATTAACTAACATTAAAATTGAGGTTATATTCTGTACTTCTTTAATAACTTAGTTACACGTAAGTATTTCGTGTGATCGTGTTCGTATACGCCGGATACCGGATACAAATATAATATTGGTAAAAACCATGATGTTTCTCTGGCCTCTACTAAACTGGTGATACAATGACCAAAATATTAATAAACTTTGTATTATCATGTCTATTTAAATTCCAAATATATAGTACTCGCTGGATAAGAACCCGACGTCAACGTAGCCGTGAACACTTAAATCACGAAAGCACTATTCCTATGGCTATTCTTGCTTTAGAAGAGCGATGTTTGTATTGACATTTCCTATTTTAATAGCCATGGTAGATCCATATTTAAACATAACCCGCTTCATGTTTAAGTTCGATGTTCTAACGACCACCAGACATCGTAAAATTTCAGTCCATTTGCGTTCAAAATGTAGCCATTGGAGGCTTTAGAGACACAGGGCTTTGACAATAACCTAACCTGTACGTGTATAATAATATTTCTATCGCCCTTTTACGACGTCTATAAAATATAAACACACATCCCTAAACGTCAATATTCATAGGCTTAGCTTTAATATGAAAAATGATTATCGGAAAGAATTTGTATGATTATAATTGCATGTTTAGTACAGAAAAAAAACTAAACTCCGGGTCGGAGCCAAAGTCGGATAGATTTTATTTTTACAATTACAATTACAATGCAAGAACTAAAAATACCTCCCATTTGTCCTCACTTACAGGGTCGCACGTGAAAATGCATTTGACGAATATTAGAACAATGAAACCGTTTAGAAGTTATTGATGAACAAAAGCAACATTTCTTGCTGCATCTGGATACATGTTGTGAAAAATATACGAGTAAGTGTAGTTTTCAAATAGAGCACAATTTCGAAAAAACATATAGAAATAAAGTATATTTGCGAACATGTTAAAACATATGTTTGACCTCAAAAGCGAAGATTATGTTAAGAAAGATAAGATTCAAACACATCTTAATAAAATTTAAACTTGGGATGATTACTGTGATATACATTTAGCTATACAAAGTATACCGTTGCATGCAAAATTGAAATATATTTAGCACTTTAAAATTTGGATTACTGATTCAATTATTTTTTTAATGTACAGTTTTATTTGCATACGTAATATTCTTTATTTGTCAACGTACAGCATAATTATAATGCAATGACGTCAGTCGAAAATCATTAAAAGTATCGTGATGATGTCTACACGTTATAATGAAAACCTGTATCGGTATCCGGTCGTAAGTATCGGGCGTCGACGGAACAGATCACGTTCGTAACAAATCGATGCTGTTGAACCGAGTCGGACGCAGCAAATTGGCATCGATTCAATTAACCTAATCGATATTCTGTGACCGTGCGTGTAGCTCAACGCGCCACAGTAAAGTAGACACAGTAGATGCACTCCATACAACATTTCCAACCACACAGACCCAGGGTACACAGTATCTTAATACAGTATATATTTTTTTAAATATTGGAGTTAAATATAAATTTATTAACTCATACCGTTTTAAAATATTTGACATGAAATACTTGCGTATCAGAGCATACTGTATTCGACATGACTTGTGCAAGGCAAAAGTAACACATAATTTAATAAAGGATTGCGTTGGGTTAGCAACAATGCGAAATCGGAGCTCGCTAGTCGTTTGGATTTGTTGTATGGAGTTGACCAACTGATCGTTACTTTACTATGTCCATGCAACTACATGGTCGGCGGTTGAGGGCTGTCGGTGGCTTTTCCGGTCGGCGCTGTGCAGAGTTCCTACATCCAGCTCGGAGATGGCACAACCGATGTCGTGGCGGACTGTTATCTGAAATTTGAGAATGGAACATTACTAGTTTTAACATTATTCCCGTTTCAGACCAAGACGACTGTTGAATGAATGATGATTACATAAAAATTATTGTTAATAGATATTTGGCAAACAACTGGCCGTACATTCATTCACTGTTTATAATGGCCTGTGAATAAAATTACATAAAATTTTTCTTTTCCGTATTTTAATATGCGACACTAATGTCGTTAATCGAATGAGAGATGTAAAAGAAAATAACACAGTGCCTTCTACGAATTTATAACGACAACTGTGTGATATTGTGTACGGAAAGGATAAAAATCTTAAAGATACCTTTTAGTGAACACCTATTCATTACACAAACTGAATTAGTACAATGTTGTACCAGACCTGAGTTGTTGTACATCTGTGTATGTGAAGGGTTATTATTATTTTACATAAGTTTCAATGCCATTATGAAGTATATTTTTTATCCGATGGTCTGTTAACTATGCTGACTTCTCTTACCATTGGGTAGCCTGACTGCATGTTTAAAATAAAACGTCAATACTTCACCCGATATAATTTAACCGAATTTTAAAAATAAAACATTTAAAAATTAAAAACTTAATTTCAACAGCAATCATGAGAAATATTTATAAGCGCGCTATGCATTAGGCCCGATTCACACGAACATAATTCAAATAATTACCAAGGGCATTTTCAAGGAACAAACGGAATCAAGTTTCTAAAATTTCTGATCAACGCATTGCGAAACGTCATCGGATTGCTGATTAACAAGATTATTGCTGCAATATTGAGTTTTTAATGACAATGTGTTAAATTAACAACGTGTATAATTTAACTAACAAAGTTCCACAGTTCAACATTCCTATTAATTAGGATATTAATGATTGTGTTAATTGATATAACGATCATTTAATTACCACATTAACGGTTGTGATTTCCTTCATATATTGTTGAAATAATCATAACATTCCACTTATCGCAGTTAAGTGTAAACTCTTAAACATTACAAAATATTATTATAATTCAAATGTCAAATATAACCAAAAAATCTATAGTAATAATATTAAGTTGATAAACATTGTAAACACATAGATGTAAGTAAACAGTAACAATATGAAACAACATTACAACTTGACATCAAGAAGGTTATATTTTATGAGTCACATAATACTCGACGTAAACATCATAAGAAACATTAATGAGAGTCGCTATTAAACTGAGGATTTCCATGAGGTTTTTGTTCATAATGGTTTCTCTTCACAGTAACATCTCTTCGTAATTTCCTAAATAAAAAAAAGAAATGTTTCCTCTATCACCCGGTGCTTTCTGCCTGCATTGTAAGAGATCTGGCGTGATGGAATAATAAACCTACTTAATGTGTTTCATTAAAAGCAATATGATAATTTAGTTATAATAATTGCCTATTCAAGAACATCAGCCGCTTTGACTAGAGGTTCATATCAATATTTTCCTGATTACCTGGGCGCGTGCCTCGCTCGCAGCATGTGCGGCGGCACCTCCCTCCGATCCACTTCATCAGAGTTGAGCTGCAGCCCGGCCACCAGCTGCATGATCTCCCGCTCCTTCTTCAGCTCCTCGCGACCCGACTCCACCTGGAAAGGATATAACAGAGGATGTTTTAACATTTTAAAAACGAATTATTTTATCGGTAGAGGGTAGATATGCTACCCTTAAATATTTTGTTTAAAATACATGATTTTCAGCAATAGATGTTAGTTTAATATTACATATAAATGTATGTCTATGTATGTATGAAGGAATAAGAGGAAGGCCATAGTCTGCCACGCTGGCCAATTGCGGCTTGGCATTTATTGTTTTTAATGAACTCTAAGATCTTCAAGTTTCCTCATGATGTTTACGTTCACCGTTGTAGCAAGTGATATTTAAATGTAAATTCATCTATGTAAGACGTAACTTCACGCCTACAGGCCCGGAAGAGGTAGGCACACGAGTGTAGTACACTCCCATGTTTAACCAATTACGTCCACATAGCACTATGGAATAGGTGATAACACCCGTATTCACATATACAGACTCCGAGCCACTACTAGAGAATCTAAATTTGAAAAATTCATAGTGCCCGAACCGGAATTTGAATCCAAGCCCTCTATCAGTAGTCGCGTTTGCAGCTCTACATATCTGAATACTTAGTTTATTTTTATATTACACTGTCCACACATGTACTGGAACAACATGACTAATCCTCTAGATATTACATATTCTGCCCGTATATTCAAGTTTTTGACGCATTAGAACAACCAAGATATATTTACTAATTGCCTGTCGCAAGTTATTTATAAACATGCACATGTTAATAACAAAAGAGTAAAACGAAAGTAGTGTTGCATTTGCTTTCAAATGAATTATGAAATATATATTTAACAAAGGCTTTATTACATCTTAATTGGACGGTATCACTGAAACCCAAAACTGTAAAGTTTATTAAATATTTTAATAGAACAAAGTCATAAGAACTCTTGCCGCGCTACGTTTTTTGTTATTTCAAATCATATCGGTCATTAACAAATAGTACCTTTTTAATACTTTCTTGATGCGAGCAGTGACAGATTAGTCTATGCTCTAATAAAGTAAGCAATTAATGCAAATAACCGTTTCATTGAATATACAACTTTATCTAATAAAACTCGCCAGATTTATAATACAGTGTTAACATCATAATTATCTTTGCGTGCTTCCCGTTGACATATTGATGTCTGTATAAATCGCTTATGTGCTTGCATAAATGTAAATACTATGCTTATTATTATAGACATATAATAAGTATTTGATATACTTTACGACTCATAAAATATGATTTATAGTGGAATAAACGGAAAATAGTAAAAAATAATTTCAATTAACCTATCCATACGTTTCAAAACACGAGTTATTTACACACATACATAGACCGAGAGGCGGATAAAATTGGCAATCATAAAATTCATACGTTGCAATCACGGTATCGCTTTACGAGAGCTGACCACGTAACGCGTTGCGCAATTCATGAGCGCGAGAACTAAATGCCTAACAAGTATTGCTTCCTTGTGGACAGCGTGGCAGAAACTACCGCCCTACCGTACTCTGTTTGAATCTTTTATCAAGTATCTTCAAAAAATAAGAACAATAAATTTCAAAATATGTATTATAAAATATTGGCTTCCTACCTGTTTGGAGATTATAGGCGTGATGTTGCGTTGTTGATGCTATTATATGTAAGTAGTAAAAAGTATGAATGGAGTCAGCGAATATAGGCTTTTACTATTAAATTATTATTATGAAATACCGTTGCATTGTTGCAGGATGCGTCGGAACATAACTTAAGCTCACTTGTAATATTTCTTACAATGTAATTTACGACAATTATGACTTATGGTCAGTGTTACTCAGTTTACCATGTTTCAAAATGAATCCCACTCGCCATAGAAACTACTCAAACAATACAACAAGTCGTGCGTAAACTACGTTTGGCTTTAAATCTCTCTTGGGAAAACAAATTATCTCTTTGTGACCGTAGCGTTGTTACAAAATACATACGGACTGGTAAAAAGTAACAAAAACGCTTAAACTTACGTTACCTTAAGATACCTATAAGTTTCGTCCACAACACAAGCAATAACTATTTACAGAGACTGTCACCTTTTGGAGTTAAGGTAATGGAGGCCAGTTTTTAAGAGCCTCCGCCGACTGCATTTAGTTCGCGGCGGAAACTGAGAAGGTGAGTTAGGCCGGTATATATGTATATAATCCTGTGTACAAACACTCACGAAACATTTAACAGTATCAGATCAATTACAGAAGTTTTTTTAGTATGAAATTTTCGAAAATTAATTCCTTTATGTATGAAATTTTGATAACATTTTATTAAAATACAAATCGACCCTTTTTGTTAGCCGATACGTTACATTTTACTAAGCAGCAAATAATTTGTACTTCAAATGACCTCTAACAGTTCGTACAACAATTTTAAATCTACTCGCTTTCTGTGCTCGCATCAAAGTTAATAGTTACAATAAAGCACCAAACGAGCAGGTACTGGAAGGGATTCATTGAAGAAAACGCAAATAAAAAACGCACCATTAACCAACACGCACTGCCATTGAGCTACGAAAGAACGCAGTGAATCAAAATGAAAGTAGTAACGATGAATCAATCACATTGCAACGTCGTACATCGACTGTGCAACGCGGCCGGTCACCGATTCTTTTAAAACTATGCCCATTGATACCTAATATACACAAGGCGTAATCATAGTAAAACAACTTGTATTAAATTAATTTGTTACTTCGTTTACAATATACTGACTAGTAAAATATTAGCAATTGATTTCATAGTTTTTAAATAACTTTACTACGTAACATCACACTTGTAATCCCCGAAGAAGTAGACAGAGGATAGCAGTGCGCTCCCACGTTTCACTGGTTACGTATACGTCTCTCTATGGAATAAGTGATGAGCCTATTGCCATACACCGGGCACATATCCTCCAGCCAGGTGGGGTGATGATCTGCAAAAGACTGCAGGCAGAAGCTGGATGCAGCAAGCCGAGGACAGGGCGCAATGGCGCTCTTTGGGGGAGACCTATGTCCAGCAGTGGACTGAGATAGGCTGATGATGATGATGATGATGGGCACATATCCATACTCCAAGCCACTATTCATTATCTAAGTTAGAAAAATCCAACAGTGTCCGCCCTCGAATTTGATTCCAACACGACCAACGAGGCAATCATAACTATATTATTTTAGAAATGTTGGTCACACAACTAAACTACCAATTTGTAATCAAATATTCAAATAAAATTGAGTAGTAGGCGTCTAATTCTGTTTGAAGAGAGTTTGTGGGCGGCAGGAACAGATAGAAAAATCAAATTACTACCGCAACAAACACTTATTTCTGTCTCAAGGCAATTCAGCTTAGTTACACCTGTGTTATGCTTTGTTGACCATAAACCAAATGTTGATATCAAATGTCACATAGCCATATGCACTGTTATTAGTCTCAATAACTGTTAAGTGAGTACATACTTACTTAACGGAACTTTGATTTACTTAATTAAATTGGTATTCACTTTATGGAATCGATCTGAGACGCGCGCATTGTAAAAATTTATCTCGCATTATTTTTTCCAAACGCTTCAAAAGACATAACCTTAAAAAGATTGCAATAGAGACTGCAGTTTTGTATGACATTGATCAAACGTGCGCTTAGACTGCAATGACTGCTTAGTCATAGTTGCATTGAAATATTTTACGCTCCATTTTTGTTGAACTAAAGCAATATACCTACGACCTGCAAGCTGTTCACGGCCAAAAGTACATAGTTGAGACAGCATTGGTTCTACATTCAAAATCATAACATTTTGTATACCTACACGGTCTAGCGTTATATTATAATCATCATCAGCCCTTGGAGGTCCACTGCTGAACATTCGCCTTCCCTAATTGGCGCCACTCTTCCCGGTCCAGAGTCTTTTTAATCCAGCAGTATCCCGCTGTCTTCTTTAGCGATGTGGCCTATCCTGTGGTCATGCAAGTTTATATTTGGCGTACCTACGTACTGAACAATCTGCCGAACAAGGTTTTTCTGTACTCGCCTAACGCAAACTCGCCTAATTGCAAACTGCATTGTATTATGAAAAAGTTATCAAGTTTCGTTAATCATCAGCAAAAAGCAAGCGCGCGGTCAACCTAAATAATAATTTAGAAATAACGTAAGTTACTACGTAAACATTATACAGGATTCTTAATACCTCTAGTTTTTATATAAATTGGCACGCTACCATTAATTTTCGAAACTTTTAAGCACTAAAATCGTATTAAATCCTACGTATGTTTACGCTAAACATTGAGATTATTTATAAGGATGTTTTATTATGCTAACACAAACCTCACTTTATAACTTCATTATGAGAGGAGAGTTTCGTGTAACAGTAAAATAAAACAGTTGATGAAGAATAAAAAAGTTAAACTTATAAGAAACTGCAGGGTATGATATATCATTATAAACGATATGAAATAAAACAGTATTATCTAATGAAGCCTACTGCGTCACCAAACATCACGTAGATTACACTATAAGTATAAGGCATCACTAGTCGCTATTAAGGTATTCGTGCGTTTTTATACGGATCCCAAAGTCTTACTTTGTACTGAAGTCCATTCGAAAAAGTTTATTACTAAGTTTTTCTCTAGCAAACAAATATTAATTCGGATTAATTTACGTTAAATCATAAATAGTAATCTTGAAATAAACGAATAAAAAATTTTATTAGATAAGCTAATTGTAAGGAAATATAAAATTTACGTGAGATTTAGTAAACACTTTATTTTAATATCTTTGTTTATATTGCATCAATCGTTAATTTCAATTTATGAATTAAACCGGTAATCTTTTGTAACAATAATACTACAAAGTTTCTAAGACACGTACAATGAAATATTTTCTTGCTGATATTAATTTTATCAAATGTATTCGTGCCTTTAAAAGTGTTAGTATTCTATTAATGTTCTGCATTTTGGATTTTTTTTAATTGAAAACAGTAACAAAGTTTGAGGTACAAGCGGTCTCTGCTACGTTCATATATCTAAATGTGACATCGAACATGACTAGGAAAATGAGTATTAATGTCATTTAGTGTAGGTACTATGAGTTGTTAATAATATTGTTAGTATTCATTTAATGAGTGATAGAACTACGAGAATAACCCTTGCAAATATCATAATGAGAAAGGATCATTAGTTATTCCTTTCGTTAGCATACTAGGTAAGAAACGCTAAAAATGGTTATTTTGTATAAAAATATTAATTTATATTAGCACTTCAAAACTATAATATTAAACACTTGGACTTGTATTAACTGTTTCTTATTCGAATTTGGAATTTTCTTAATTTTCTACGATAAATAATATAATGTAATAATAACTTAAGTAAATCATGATTGGTTGATTAACAAATGATTGAACAGAAAGTGAACATACACTGAGTTCATTACAGGTTACAGAACGGGCCGTATTCACGTGTGTACATGATAAATTCCCAGCGTATGTTACACAACGCACATGAAACGTAATTCTGCGTCAAATCGCTAATTGTCAAAATTTCTCTCTCAAGCTTTCCGTTTCCCATTCTTCGGTGGTAGCTGACCACACTCACCGTTGAGAGCGAAGCGTTTAGAAATTGGAATCGGACGCAAGTGTGAAAAAATTAAGTTGTGCAATAAACCGTTTGGATGGAAAGTTGATTTGTCGGATGTGTCGTAATGCTGATTGACTGTACGTGGGGGAATCATACAAATTATTTTTTATATAAAAAAAAAATTAATTTGAGCAATTCGTTATTTATGTTACTTACATAGAAGACAAATATAGATTATACAAATCGGAAAACAGCTTCTAAAAAGTCCTTTTTGTACTTTGACAACAGAATTCACAATGGACAATAGAAGTAGCCCCGCTCGTTTATGACAGGAAATACATGCGCTATTCTATAAATAATATTATATCTTCACGCCTATAATCCCCGAAGAGGTAGGCAGAGGAATGTAGAACATTCCCACGTCTCAATAATAAATTAAACAATTTACTGATAAGGTCATTACAAGTACACCTCATCCTTAGAGGGACGTAAACGTAACTGGTGAGAGTGTACTTCTTTCCTCTGCCTACTTCTTCGGGGATTACAGGCGTGATTTTACGTACTTATGATTCGTTCATCATTTGGAAAAACTCTTTAGATACACGTTTGTATCCTATCACTTAGCTAAATGTTATTTGGATTTGTAGATGTGTCTACTGCTGAACAGTAACGGTAACCGGCTTACTTGTTGAATTATTCTCTCACTCGGATAACACTATAACAGGGAACGTGATATAAATTTAATCATGTGGATTAAATCAATCAGAATTCCATTTTATGGCAATCAATACCACTAGCATTTCCAGTAGGAAGATTGACGCAGAACGTGTCCATTTTCAGAGACCATATTTTCGCATCATATACGATGATAACCTTAAACAATTTAAAGTCCACTTTTTATATGAATTGGATAGTAAATTGCAGTTTATCGTTCTATACTGTCATACACAAATATACTTGCAAATAAATTAATCCTAGCTATGAAACCTGGACGAGAAATGCGAAAATTATTAATCAAGGGAATTATTATATATGCCTACTCTAACATTTCATCATCGGCTACGTTGGCTGTTAGAAAATTCCAATCGGCCATACACCGAACACAAATTCAAACTTCAAGCTAATGATAAAAATTTGCTAGAAAAAATAAGTTAACATCCAATAGTACCAGAAACGGTTTAAAACGAAGACCTATCGATCAGCAGTCGCGCTTGCAGCTATTAAACCAACGAAGCAGTCTTAAACAATAATACCATAAAATGACAATACAATATAATAAATTATGAACATATGTACATTGCCTAATGGTAACTGTAAACATATGCGCAAGACAAATAACCAAATACATCATTCAGATGTCAATAGGGCCGAGACGGAGCCCGGGTCACTGCGGGGCGCACGGCACGTTCGCCGTTGACCCAAACACGTCATTAAATATCAAATCTATAATTGATATTTAATCATAATCTATATCATATCTATAATAACAAATTGTTATCTATAAAAATCTCTCAAAACGACCGACATCCGAATGGTTAATATCGCATTCTAATTGGTACACCAGTATCCAACGTTCTGGTTAACAATGGATATTTCTAACTGTTGATTGTAATGTCAAAGAATATATTTAGTCTGTGACAAGTAACATACACTGGCAGTTTCATTTAACAGGTTATGGGCCCAGGATTATTATATCCGAGAAGCTAATTGTGAAAGTAATTGTGTTAAATCATTACAGTTCGGTTAAAAAACGATATTTCAA
>DWEJ01001732.1:0-12491 GCA_018245835.1 Mysoria sejanus stolli | reverse complement strand
TATACTTTTGTGCTCTGTGTACCTTGGTGGTTGGATGGTTGCAAGCAGGACTGCTGATCGAGAAGTCCTCGATTCTAATCCTGGGTTGAGTACAAACTTTTCTAACTTTTAAAATTGTATGGTGTATGGTAATAGGTTCACCCTCTACTCAATGGCAGGATATAAACGTTACTGGTGAATCGTAGGAGTGTAGCACACTCTGCCGGCCTCTTTGGGGAATATATGTGTGATGTTCCGTTGTTTGTTATCATTATATTTAAAACTATATTAATTTATAGATATATAGTAATTACCAGAACATCAACGTGAAGGATATTCCAAACTTCCAATCCCGAACTTAGTACCTACATTACTCTAATCCTAAGAAAATGATGATTAAAACAGAAATTTACATATTACGGTAACAAGTCTTGCCATACTCAATGTGTTTAAATCGAACACTTAACAATTACTGATGATACTTATATTAATAATTTTATACTCACACACATATCAAATATATGTGCACATTTTTCTCAATAGGAATAGAACTTTGATTTAGCCAAACAGGCAAGTGGTATTCGATTCGAATTAAAAACAAACTAACTAGCATTCGACGGATTTAGGGTAATTAATATAGCAAAGATAACGCTCCGGCCGATAAACGATAATGCATAGTACAAAAGAATATTAATAAACGATAACAGTATGTTTACATGCCGCTGTAAATAGATTCGAACAAGTGGGTCAACAAAACATATTGGATGTACACACTTAGATACATGCTGTTGACAGTGCGACTTTGAAACGCTAGGAGTCGAAGGAAGAAAATCGCTTGCGTAGGATGATAAATCGGCTCTAGGGATATTGTTGTTTGTGTGTTATTATCGTAAACGAGGTAAATGTTGTCTTAAATTTATTAATTTATGGGTTTCTTGACTTTGTCCGGCACTGTAGGTACGTGGTTTTGTCTTTATGAGTTTATTTCGCTTTTGTGAGAATAAACGGCAGGGGTTGCTGTCATCAAGAATTGAAGAGAATCGTGTATAAAAAATAAATTGAACGACGTTGAAGGTTATAATGAAGTGCATTTTAAGTAATATTGTAAATACATGAGATCATGATTGCATGTCTTTTTGAGTTAAATTGATCTTTGTAGCACATTTGAAATCTCATGTAAATGAGCTAATTTTATAAATTTTAATAATGTGTTTCTTGAACTACTATTGACACTACCACTGTTTTTGTGTCGTGTTTCCACTGACATACACAACATACACAGGTTCATGTTCATATCTCTCTGAAAATCAGCACGTGTAGACCCCGGTACTTCGCTGTGTCTGTGCTGTCTGATGTTTTAGTGAAAATTATTGAGTCATGTTTCACCTTTAGTCCTGATCATTTACAGTTGCGTTCCGTTCGCAATATGGTTTCCAGCGACTATCTTAGTTTTTTTTTTAAATGTTTATTAACTGTCTTATAGTTAGAAAGCGACCTTTACTATGTATGTACTTTTACTGTTTATCTGTAAATTTTACATGTAGGGTGATGTTATTGGCTTAACACTTCTTCAGATAGAAATGTAGCACTAATACTATGAATTACTGTAATGTATAATTATTGTTATACTTTTTACAATTTTTATCAGATGTCCGTGTGTTGAATTGCAGGTTCGTGAAGGAGCTGGAGGAGGGGTTCGTGCGGCAGCGGCCGACCGCGCGGCTGCGGCAGTCGGCGTCGATGGGCGCCGCGTCGACGTCGTACAACGAGGTGATCCCGCCGCCGCTGCCGCCGCCGCCCGCCGCGCTCACGCAGGGCCGCCGCGTCGACAGCTCGCTGCGCCGCCTCGAGCGCGCGCACGACGACCTCTTCCAATTGTAGCGGTTAAAGCAGCGCAGGTAATGCTAATAATAATAATAGGTCGCCCATACTTGAATGATATGTACATATATTGAATCACAATGAACTTCAGCTGATGAATCAAATTATTGTGCCCTCTATACGTCTATTCGCTAACAAATCTAATGAGATGAATTTCTATACACATAACAGCAAGTAAAGGAATTAATAAAAATAAACACAATGCTTACATTTGCTGTTTTAAACCAATCTAATTACAGCATGCTGGCTTCTCAATATTTTTCTTGAAATATTCATAAGTTTATTCAACAATTACTTATAGCTCCGCTGATGCGACGATAATTGCTGTCGAAGAGCGGAGAGGGCGTACTACGGTCTCTCGTTTCTAACACTTGAAGGCGAACTAGGCAATTCTGTGTAATAATTTATTTCGCCCAGTCGTCTGGGTTTAACAAGAACATGGTTTATTCTTCGAATTTGACAATCGCAGCCTTAGGCTCTAGTAAGTTAAGACGCGTGCAGCGTCAGTGCACGACTGCACGGAGGCATGCATGACCAGACTCATTACACATCTCTGTCAGGTACCGAGGCGGCTAGGCACAGAGCACACATATAAATATATCACTCCAGTAATATTCGCCACGTCTTTAAACTTCACCACTGTTCCCGCCATATGCGTTATGCCAGTTTGAAAGATTTTTTAAAATTTACTACAGCAATGACTCAAAATATACATAACTGTTTAATAATTAATAGCGATGCGTATCGTTTAACTTATTTATAATATCTCGAACTCTACCCCGTCTACGTAAAGTGTACTTCTCACGTGATACTTGACAAATTCAATTTCAGATATGCGCGTTTGCAATAATAGAGACGCGTGCGCAGCGCTCGCCGGCGGCACGCCCCGCGCCGCGCGCCCCGCGGGCCCCCCCCGCGAGTGATACTAGACTATATAACGACATGTTATGTATATAAGAGATATTTAACACGATCTGTTTTGTCTCCACGTGTATGGCACGCCTACAAAGCGAGCGTTTTTGTAAACGCGCCGTAACGTCCTCGATAGGTTATTTTATATATATAGATGCCGCTATGAACTATATTGTGTATGAGTGTACAGCTCTTGTTGCTATTATCGCTTTAAATTTAATGTTAAATGAATATATATGAGTATGTATTATATGTTATATACATGTATATGTATGTATTACGCACGACTGTTATGTAAATAGGTTAAATAAATTAGGAATATTATAGTAACGAAGGAAATTATCATAGAAGTGATACATCATTTTTGAGTAATTTTTGATTTTTGAAAATGGTAAGTTACCAAAGAAATGTTATTGTAGGTAGTGGATATATGATTTTGTGTAACATAGGGAAACCTTTTCACTTTCATTTCATGGATATCACGAAGATCGTATGAATAATGGCTAAGTTTAAACTCAGTTCCAAGGATGTTGGAGGATGAATGATTAGATCCTTCATAGAATTATTCCATGCAACTTCATGCAAATAGAATATTGGCAAACCCGCATTCATATATGTCGCAATTGTTAGTTAATTATAATAAATGTATATTGTTATGTAAAATGTAAGATTTTTATATCAAAAATGTCCTTTTTATATATTATTGTGCGTAGGATTTTTTTTATTCATAAATTCGTATTTTACATATATCAATTACGGTTGACAAACAATTTAACTATACAATACGATTATTCTTTATTATAAACCAAAATGCAACGAAATAGACATTAAAGATTTTATAAAGCGGAAAATACATATGTATGTCATAGTCGGTGTCATAGTTATCAAGCGAACTCTATCAGACAAACATTGGCTAGGAGTCTATAATAGAAAAAAGATACAGCTGTACACTGTATAAGAATAATGTATAATGTATTATGTAACTTTTACTAAAGGCATAGGGTCGCGTCGACTGGCGTTATCATCTAGAAGCCGGATCCTAAGAAGAAGTCTACAAAATACATATATCATTATGTATATATGTATATACATATATGTATATATGTGACATTATTCTAATCGATGTTAGTTGAATACTAATAAAATTATACAACGATAAATTGTCCACAAAAACATGCAAATTAATTTTATTCTGAGTAATTATATTCCATTTGTTTCGGTGAAACGTATTTTATTTAGAATGCACATTTGAATTTGATAACGACTTAATTGTGCGATTCGAGGGCGATTTAAGTCGTATTATGAATCTAGACAGCCTAGATGTTTAAAGTACCCAGTTGACATTGGACAGTTTGGAAACCGCAACACACGCCTGTATCTCCCCGAAGAGGTAGACAGAGGACTTTAGTACACTCCTACGTGTCACTCGTAACGTTTATGTTTTACGACGGAATATAAGGTGAGATTAAACTATAAAGTGACCACAAGATTGAATTGCAGTGAATACTGTGTATTGTGAACAATTGATTAAGATCAATGTATTATTTACCTCTAAAACGTATATTATTGCAAGTATACAAGTTTCTATTGTTAAAATATGTATATATGCTTTTGTTAGTATTAAAACATCTGTTCTCATTTTGTGTTTTATCAATCTTGCAGTCATTTAATTAAGATCTATTTATACATATCCTATGTCATTTACAAGTACATATATTATACATATATTACTGTACATATTATATGATCAAAAATTAAATATATTGTTTCCTTTGAATGGTTCCGTTGTTGGTACAATGAATACAAGATATAATGTTATCTTAAACAATAGTACTATTGTTAAGGTTTAGGTAGCTTTGTTGCCAACTGTTTTTAAAAATGTTATCCAGTGCATAATTCTAGCCAGTTTTTAAAATATCGTGTACATTGTGAGAATTTTTATTGTAATATTTTTATAAAATCATAAGAGTCGTTTCACACTGTCGTCCATTCCAAAGGAGCATTTCAAAGGAAGTATTTTAAATATTTTAATTAACAAAGTATTATTACTTGTTCAACATATATACTTAGTAAAATCGTACATTCTCCCCATCGCTGGTTTGACTGGTAGAAAGTCATTAGGCGTTAGGCTCCACCTTTTGCAACCTTGCTATAGGATAACAATAACGAATAAATAAATAAAATGAATTTGTCACCGTTTTTTAACCTTTTTAATTTGTTATATGACAGCTTGTAAAATTAATCGGTGATATTTTATTTATCATCATCGTCAGCGTAAGACGCTTGGGTTGATGCCGTTCTTTGATATACATATTCTAGACCCGCTTGATCCTTTTATTACTGGACGATAGTGTGGATGTACCTTATCTAACACAACAAAGCGCGCTTGTAGTGTTTGCGTAAATTAATATTTGTCTATAAATAATTTATAATATTATTGTTTTATTAAAAACTCTATTTTTACTTAAATTAATATCACGTATCAGTGTGTCTGTGTTTAAATAAACTATCGTTTCTAATTATATGTCGACGTTTATATTTTAATGTTGAGGAAAAATGTTAAATAGTAATATTAGTGAAATGTGTCAGTACTGCGCTATGTAAAATGTAAAATATGAACGACGACAGCGTCGACGTTTCTAGAAAGTGCAGTTTTGTCCTTGATACTATCATTGGTTAAGCAATAGTCAACAAAAATAAACTAAGTGAAAACTGACAGGCCTTATACATTATTGTTTATTTATATCAGTTTTATAAGATCTATTCTGAACTAGCTCGTTATATTTATTGGACAGCTTGAAAAATTTTCACGACAATTTTGTGTTAGTGGCCGTCGTGAGTCGATAATGTGAAAAATAAACGACTGTTTTGTGTATTATATTTTTGAACGAATTGTATGAGGTACATATCTTCCCATCTTTAAGTAAGGCTTGCATTAAACAAAACGTGCGAGCAAAACAGAATATATGTCGCTATCACTCGCACTTATAGGATTCGGGCGCGTCAACAAACAAACAGAGCGGAATATATCTTGCTCTCCCTTGCACTTGTGGGTTTTATAGCAATTTATAGTGACGCACAGCGCTCATGTCGATATTTTTATTGACAAGCTTATAGAAAATTTAAAACAAATTGAGTGTGTTATCTGCTTCGATCACTTTTTTATCGATATCGACATCATTTACACGTGCACATAAGGATGAAAAATATTATATCGACATTTACAGTGGGATATTGCCCTTATTCTTCATACTTGATACACTTCAAATAGTATTACTCTGTTATATGTATGTATATATCAATGTATATGTTAAATGAATGATCTTTCCATGTGTGTTTCTTACATTCGATTCGAATCGGCGATATCGTTTTCATAGAGATATCGTATCGGGGCATATTTTGCCATATTTCTATGTGGAAATTGGTACCTACTACAGTGTTAATAAAAACTTAATTAAATATTTTCAGTGTGGGACAATTTTTCAATATTGTAGAAAATGATGACGTTAGTTAGTTTAAATTTACACTGTCATTTAGTCAAGTGGACAGTTAAGTTGTATGATATCGGTAGGTTATTTAATTAATTACATGCTGTCAAAACATCTTTTGTATACGATAGTTTGGGAATTAGAACAAAAAACTTTTTATAATCAGTCAAGTGTTTATGAGTTCCTAATCAACTAGGACAACGCCACAGACACACTGGCTGGCAATTAGCATTTAGTTTAAAAAAAATGTTCTGTCTCATATACACTCTTTGTTTTTACAACATTATTTTTGTGAAAGCATTAACAAATTCGTTCAAAATTAACTTATCATATCAACAACTGTACTGGCTATTTAATTAACTGACTAAATCGGTAATAGAGATGTTTCTCAACGTTATCGAGTTCAGTGGCTCCCAACTCGTGGGAGTTTGTGGGTTTTATACGGACCCAGATTAGTCTTGAGTCTACCAAACCGTAATCTTTAACTCCAGAAACCAAGCGAGAGGACATTATGATTCCTACTCTGGCACTGGCACGATCGCTCTGCTGCACCCCAGCCCACAGAGCCATCATACCAGATTTTCGGCATCACAGCCCTTCCTCTTAGTCTCTGTTACACACAGAACATCCAGGCGTCTCTCATTCATTATGTCAATCAGTTCATTCATCTTCTCTCGTATTCCCCCTCTCACATTCCACGTACCTATTTGGCACTCTCCACTCCTCGACCCGCCCTTAAAGGCCCTGCGTGATGGATGCACGCTTTTGGCATGACCCCAAATATATGACGATATATATATGACGTATAAATATATGACGATGATAAAAAAAATATTTTTCAGCCGTTTAAAGAGTCATATATTTGTTGTTATATTTTAATCAATGCACTGGCATTGAAGTTATTTCGACTGAGAATTTAGCTGGCACACTCACTGGTGACAAAGAGTCGGTGTCGCATCTCATCGAGAATTACAAAAGCGAGGAAATTATTTTATTGATGAAAATACTGCTCGATGAATCGCGAAACTACAGTATTGATGACTCGACTCTTTGTATAACTTCGTTACTTGGTAGTATTTTGGGTCTGTATAAAAGTCCTTGGCAGCTTTTTGATTTTTGATTGGTGATATCTTATTTTAATTTCTTATTACATTTATTTATGACCGAAATTGAATTCATTATTTGAATGATAAACTATGGCTTTAACATTTCTCATTCTGTGTGAACGCATGTGGTCAAATTATACCAGAAAATGATGATGATTAAAATTTAGAAAACTGTGAAGTGTATATTCGCATAACCGAATGTATTCTGTTAAATCGGTGATATAGCCACGCCCATAGAGTATACCACTTATATGACTATTGTGCAATAGACCCAATTTATATAGTGTTACAATAATTGTTGTACAATAGTACAAATGTAGTGATGTAACGGGCGTTTGCAAATGTATTAGTTTTAATTATATTGATGTATCCGAGTGCGTCCGTACTTTTTGCTGCAATATTTGGCTTTTTATATAAAACTTTGTTATAAATAAAATCCAAGAGGTGCTGTCGATAAAAATGTTACTTACAAGTTCATATTTGTATTTATTTGCACTGACATGAGATTAAGCAGTTTTTTTTGCATAGAAATTCAATGCTCTAATGTGCTTTTGAAATATTTTTCTAACAAGTTGAGAAGGGTTAAGTACGTATGTAAAAATACTAGATTAAACGTGTAAGTTAAGCATTACGGAATTGAGACTATTTTTGCATTTACGTATATATCAAAAGCATGTCAATATTATTAGATATTTTTTTAATACAGTATGAGACTATTCCTACATTCTGTTTAGTTGACAATTTATTAGGCCAAGCTATTTACTAAAATAGGTTTCTGCCAACTAAACATTTTAGTCTACCAGCAAACATTCGATGCCGCGTGCTTACAACTCAAAATAATTTTGACAAAATCACAAAAAAATCAAGAGCCCGACATAGTTTGATAATTAATGTTCAATTTCATGTTCGAGTGGAACGATTCGGTTATATTTGTATTCGAAATTCGAAATCGATGTTTACGCTCGTTACATCACTATTTCAAGTTAAAATGTTCTCATTGATGTTATAGTAGTGACGAGACATTAATTATGTTGGTGTTATATCGATAAGAGTCGAGCTTCATAGTTTATATACAGAGTATCTTGTAGTTTCAAATATATAATGTTTGTTTACACTAAGCGATCAGTCGTCTTATGTCACTCGAGTTTAATAAAGATTGTTTAAAAAAATACATGTTTTTTTTTCCAATTTGCATTACAAAATTGGGTACTTTGCATTACTGGCATTGTGGTTTAAAAGCATTCAATTAAAGTAATTAAAAAATCATTTGGTTTTCGAATTGACAATTTTTGTATATTTAAGATTTCCCTAACTATACTTTTTGTTCGGTTAGTTGCTTTTTACATTATCATACCTTAAAATAGGCAAGTATGGTACACAATTATGAGAACAAACCTGTTGTTCTAATTTGACACGAAGTCCGGAAATTTTCAAATATGATCATACAAATATTCATTGTTCGGGATTTGTCGAGGTTGAAGCAAATGAAGAGACGAAGGCATAATGACATAAGGCATTTACATTTAGATTATAAAACGAGTCTATTATTTGTTTTTTACAAAACAGATAATCGCCAATAAAGAGTAATTAGTAATGTTCAGAAATAAAACAAGGAAAATAAATTGTAAAAAATTTATTGTAAATAAAAATATATTGTACTCGATTTAACGTAAAATATAATTCGTTTAGAATTATCTTAAACATATTTACAAACGGTTTTTTTATATACATTATTATTAATAATCACTTAACGTAAACAATTATTATCTACCTATTTGTGAAGTTGTTTAATGTAAAATGTAATTCATGTATCGCTCTCTATAATATAAAAAAAGTAGATTCTTGCTTTCAAATAAAAAGTAGATTCATTATATCGTAACGACGCGTTTCTGAACACGCAGTTGTTTGAAATTCGAAGATTTCGTGTGAGCGAGAGAGTTGTATTGTACGTTGCAGTAACTGCCTGAGTGAAATAGCAGATTATTATCGTAAAACAGTATTACATGAATTGTAGTGAAATGATTGACATTTACAATTTGTGTAACGAATAAAATCACAGAATATGAAAATTAAATGTATACTGAGTATTCATGCTTAAGGATGCGGTCAGCGCGTATTTCAATTTAAATGTGATCATGGATATTCTCTCTTAGCGCATTGCACGATCTTACGTAGAATTTTGTTTTCCAATTGATAAAGAATCATAATTTGTACTGTTCCTGATGCCTTGCATTTCTGTTCGGTTCAATATTAAACGAATAATAAATCTGTAGATAGTGACAATGTAAACGATCCCTGAAAATGTAATTTTGTATTGAAATTAAAAGCAATAACGTGGGGTAAGTTGACAATTTTGATATTGTACATTTTCTACCAAATGTAGAAGATATTAGTACATCAGGATGTTTGTGGTTGCTTTTTTTTATTTTTTTACTAGTTTTTAATTCGTAGTATGTTATAATAGTGTTAATAGTTATATATTTAAAACAATATCTTCACAATCAGAATAGAAAAAATATAGCATAGGATGATTCAAAAAAGTTATTCGTAAAAATGTATGTATTACTATAACATAACGTTTAATAAGTATTATGCAAACTTTCATACTGTTGATATTTAAAAAAACATAACAAAAGATAACGTAAGTACATAGAGTAAAAAAGATACATATAAATAACAAAACACAAAGCTTTGATATATGGTTTTTAAACAATTTTAACAAAAACCACTTGTTGGTATTTGGAATAACAATTCTTTTGCTAGTACTTCAATTCAAAAGGTTACAAAATAAAAATGATAAGTTTTTTTTATAGTAAATCGATATTTTGTTCGATTGAATAAAATATCGATTTACTATAAAAAAACTTTATTAAAAAAGTTATAAATGATTATTTAAACTTAAAATCACGTGGTTCCCAGTGCCTACCCATTGTAATGTAGATGTAATTGTTAAGATAAAACAATCAATGTTCCATCCGAAAAATTGAATATATATAAAAACACTAGTAAAATAACAAATTAAGTACGTATATCAAGAGGCAAAAATTACAAAAGTAACAATATAAGATAAAAGAAACAATTTTATTTTATAAATCATTTTGCCGATTACCTTAAAAAGTGTCTTTCAATGTCTTTAACAATGCGTAAATTGTGAGAATAAATATCACATTCTGGCAACACTAAGATATTCTATTGCACGGTAGTACTATTTGACTAGCAATTGTTTATTTAATAATGGTAACACCGTTCTCGTATGATTATCATTACATTAAAACATTTTTTTATCGATAATTGAGTATGGAATTATAGTATGTACTAAAATCATTATAACTAATAGTAAATAATGTATGATAATGTGTATGAGGAATAAATATAATCGAATGAATAATTAAAAACTTTTATATAGGTTTTATTTAGTTTCATTCATTACTTGATAAAGAAGACAAGGTTAAAATTTTCGTTATTTACGAAAAATTTAATCTGATATTTATTGTAACCAAAAAAATAAATAAAAGAAAAGGTTTGTTTTTTATTAGAAACTAGAAAAATCCAAATTAATTGAGTTATCTGCCTAATAATAAACTAGCTAGACTTGCTAACTAGGGTCCCGAGTTGTATCAGATACCCTCGAGTTATAATAAAATTGAAATTCAAATTAAGAAAATTAAATAACTGTCTCCTTTCGTTTGGTACTAACTTAATATTTTTTAAACCAGGTCCTAATAAGTTTAAAACGAGAATCTATATGTGGAACTAATATCATGTTAAGCCAACATTTTACAACGCGGTGGGTAACTTGAAATACTGGTGGCCGATACTCAATTATCGAGTTGACTAACTTACATTATCATTAGGGACAGAAAATTTACAAACGTTATTCACAGAGTCTTTGTTACATTTCGATATATTACGATAATACAAAATCTAGTATTTACACAATTAGCTAAGGTTTGGCATGACGCTCCCCTGTTTCCATGGCTTGCCTAGCAGTACGGCTCGCGGCCTAGGTGGGCGCTTCCTCTATCTGATCTAGGGCTTCATTAATACCTACTTGTGTTCTGTTCAATAAAAAATCCAGATCGTGCGAGATTTTGTGCAACATTTTGTCCGTATCAGGGGAGTCGTAGGCTTTGTTCCACTCCCTGTTGACTTGTTCTATGTCCGACTTCGACTTCGGCTCCTCCATAGCCACCTCCATGGACGGTAGCGATATACTCGATGTGAATTCCTTGCCGGTTTTCTTCAAGCAGCTTTTCATCGGCGGCGACGCGATTTTGGAGATGTCCGGGTTGGACTGGACGCAAATGGAGCAGGCTTCCTTGGAGGTGTCGAACCTTTTTTCACTGTACGGCTCGAAATCCACGGAACAGGTGAGGAGAGGAGCTGGAGATTCCCTCGGGGGAGGGTTGTTGAGGACTCCCAGCTCGAGACACACCCTCGCCATGTACTCGGGCTGCGCGGGTACGTGGGGGATGAGGTCGCAGACGGCGTGCGTGGTGACGTGGTGGTCGTAGCGCGGGCTCAGCATGGCTTCTTTGTACTCGACACAGCGGACTATGTCCGCGCGGCTGTCAGGTGACGATAGTCTTCTGAAAATATGGGGAAAACACCATTTAACAACCCAAAGAAACATTTACCAGATCTAGAATATACGTAAGTACACGTACAAATCTTAATGTTTAAAACGATAAATGAAGTACACAAGGTGTATTTGTTATACGACAAATAATTTAACCACATGAACGTATCCATCACGCAAGCCTCCAAAGAAATTTTCAATCAAATATCTTTAATACTTTAGGCACGGGATTTTTTCTCCATGTTTTCAATTTTCTACACCTTTATCTAATATTAGTCCATCGCACAAAATTTATAAATTTAGTCGTAATAAAACTGCAAATTCGTCAAATTAAGTATTCAAAATCACACTGCGTGTAGTAATTATTATTATGCACTCTTATCAAAGGTGATCGAACTGATGTGTAGTTGTGTACAAATGTCGTTCTATTTTTTACCCCATTATTTATTATTAATATTACATTATTTTAATAATAAACACAAAAAAATTAATTTGATGTTGTGTTTTTTAATTCTTGCAACATGTAGTAAGGCCTTGCGGTTAAAT
>DWEJ01001731.1:0-12493 GCA_018245835.1 Mysoria sejanus stolli | reverse complement strand
GACCCGGGAATCGAACCCAGGACCTCCCGATCTGCAGTCGCACTTGCAACCACACGACCAACGAGGCAGTCAAAAACATTTTGTTGTAAATAAAAAAGCTGATCGTATGGAATGGGCAATTTGAAATTGGAAGATTGGCCGTTATAATCGTACCATAAAATATATTATGTGTGTATATTTAAGTGTTTAATACAGTGACTTATTTGTTACGTTTTTTACTGTATTTGCTTATCTTGGGTTTTTTGTACGAGGAAAAATATTAGAACTTTATACACAATACACATAATATTTTTTGGTATAATATATTTTTCCTCGTGGTTTCCAAAAAAGGTCCCGATACAGTCCCGATTCGCACGCTAGTAAAAATATGTACTAATAAATAAAAATATGATAATATGTACCGAAAATTGATGAATTATAAAGTAATATTTAATAAATAAAAATAGTCATGTGTTACACACGAATGGTCTATGATTAAATTTTAGCAAAAGTCGGTATTTTGAAATTCGTTTTTATTTATTAAACTCACATAAACTTGAATAGCAATAAAAAATGATTAAAATAAAATTTTGTCGATATTTTTCGAACATACAAAAGCTAACGCCCAAAACTGTGACCTTCACACGCTGTGAGTACCTAAACCGTGACAATATAAACTTATAATGTTATTTCATGGTTCTTTGACATAATTGCTTTGTGCTTGGGGACATAATTTTATATTTTGATATTGAAACAAAAAAGGATAGCAGTAGGTATGATAAAGTGGATGCCCAACGACATTAAAAATTTCGAAATTGGAACGTTAGAATGTAAGCAATGCAATTTGTTTATCACATTTGTGAAGTTTCGTGTGCGGAAAAAATATAATTTTCTTTATGTGTAAAATATTTTGCTAATCCTGAATGACGACTTTACAATACTTGTATAATTTTATTTATGGTGATAATTAGTGAGTTATTCATTAAACAATTGATTTTCTTGTAACTAAATATGTTCGAAAGTGGCTAGTAACATAGGGTTCTAGGTTGTAAGTAGAGTAGAGGCGTGTGTACAATAAAAATGTTGGAAGCGGAGCACTTCCGAACAGGTCCAACAGAATCTCTCTCATATGTCCATAACGTAAGTAACATTGAGTATTTGATAACCAAGTTGAGTGCTTCTTTTATATCCTGAAATACCGGTGTTCAGGGATATTCTTTTGTGATGTAATTATGGTATATATTAACATTATTGTAACTCACATGATTGATCGGCAATAAAGAACAGTTTTAGTATCGGTGAGCTAGCTCGATTTAAACATGAATTGCAGGCGTTGCAGGGAATTCATACGTTTTATAAAATTCGAATATTTCCCAACAAAAAATGTCTGTTTTTGCGTATAGAAATCGGGCTTCAATCAAAAATTTTCGTATTCAGAGATCTCTCTATGAAAAATCTAGAGCCTTTTTTTATTGTTTGTTTTTTTTTCTCTCAACAATGAGAATGGATGTAGACAAGTGACACAATCAAGAACACTCTCATGAATTATTGTTACAGTGTCATTACGTCAGGTTTATGACGGGATAGATATAGCTGGCTTCAAAAGGTCAGAAACAGCTTAAATGGCTTCAATCAAGGGATATAACGAGTAAAATATAATAAAGTACATAATCATCCGTGTCAGTCTTAGTCAAGTGTCAGTACAGCTGCATATTCGCCTCGCTTAAATTATTTTTGTTAAATTATTTTTGGCCGAAAAGTGTGTAGTATATTTCAATATAGTACTTTATGCTTCGTACGAGTACAAATACTAATTTCAAATAGTACAGATTTAAAAATCACTTTACCGTCCAAACACTAGAGTTAAGAAAAGAATTTATCGCAGCGTGCAAAGGCATCCAATTACACAAAAGCTATGCATAAACCCAAAGAAAAATTTAATTTCAACCTTCACGTGAGTCTTGATACATGTTGGTTACGTAATATTAAATTCTTTCGACAATCCCTTACATACAAGTTCTTATTGCTGAGGCATACTTGGCCGTGGTATTTTTAATTCTACAGAGCGACACCACGGATTAATTTCACTCCTTTTTCTCGATACGTATAGGTATATACACGAAAAGATAGTTTTTTTTAGTAAGCTTATTATGTTATGTTAAGCTGTTTGTGTTATGTCTATATATTGTTATGTATGTATTTTGTTTATGTGTAAAGCAATATCAAAACCATTTGAACATAGAAATCTTTGATACATTACGATAAATGTTTTTACATATCTGACGCCAATCGTTGCTATCCTAAAAACACAAACAATATGATTCCCTTCCAAAAATGAATAGTACATTGACGGTAAAGGGTCTATTCAGTTTTATCTTTTACATTCTTTTTCCATTTTCGGGATCAAAATCAGGTTAAAACACGTACTCCGCTTTGATAAGTAAGATAAAGTTAGATTTAATCTCTGTTGGTTTTGCGAAGAGAAAAGTAAGTAGACATTCAGGAAAGTAATCTGAATTAAGATAAGTTATTTGTATTCTCTCGCCGCTTTGTATAATCTGTTTATGTCGTTAAAATTTCGGAGGCTCTCCGGTGAATTTAATTTTTCTTTGCTCCCTTCAAGTACGTATCGATTGGCTGTGGACCAAGGGTGACTTTTAACAACGAGTTCCCTTTAACAAAGCAATTATAGGGTAATGAAACTTTGGCCGTATTGTTGTTGCCTATATGTTTTTCAGGCCTTGGAAACTGACTGAGCGCGTTCTGAGTTCTTTATGTTGCATCTGAAACTTTCTTGGCGTTTATTTACGTTCTCTGAATCTGTAGTCTTTGTTTTATAGAGTGCATTTTTTGAGAAATACATTTGAACTTTGATTACCTGTTGAATTTGATCACCGAATGATTTGATTTGGTCAAATTAATGGGACTTTGCCCATGAGATGCCCTAACTATTGGAGAATACTGGAGATTTTTCATTTACACGGCGGTGCAAGTAGATGGATATCGTGTGTTCAATAATTTCCGTTCTTAGTATGCAGATGTCTTTTGCAACTTTCATTAGTTTTTACCGTATTATGTAATGATAATAATTCAAATGTGATAATATTTAATGAAACGGATTCATTAAGTCACATTCTACTATTAATAACCGGTTGGAATGTTATTTTATATAATAATGTCTGTACCGTTACGCTTAGTTCATTGAACTTGCAAATTTATCATATACCGGTATTTTCTCCCATACACAAATTTTGTGTTACTAGCCTGACTGCTTTCTGTTCTAAAATACATAATTTTTTTATTGATTGTTTTATTTCAACAATTATTTAAAACTTCCCCTGATAAGGTCTTTTTGCGTATTTTTACAATACGTACGTACGTTTTTTTGACAGTTTGCAATAAATCATATGTTGACATTAAGGGTCATTCTATATTCTTCAATAAACGAATTGAAGCACCTCATAGATTATTTTCTCTTTTGCTTAGAAGCCGCTAGTACACTTTTAATTTTTGGTATGAATTTTAATCCGCAATGAAATAATTTATGGACAAAGAATTATGCGCAAATATCCCTCAGGGGACTCCCATGCCTAATCGAAGACGTAGGCAGGCTAATGGTGATGGTAATGATCACTCATCTTGTCCAAATTCAAAGTTTTTGGTGTAGCTAAAACAACAAATGAATAAAAACAATGTTAATAAGATAACAAGACATTGCAAGGCAGATGTCTTAATCATATTATCGAATAAGACATTCGTAAAATAATGAGGTATCGCTTTTAATTATTGAAAAGCACCTGAGTGTTAATGTAAATTTTGCGTAAATTGTTTCGGAGTACGTAACGAACTCAATTATTTGTAACAAATGTATAGGTACATGTGTTAATGCGAAAGAAAATGTTGATATGATTTCAATGGATTACTTGAGGACGTTCAAAAGATAATTTTTATGTCAATCACCAAAGAGTTCGATTGAAAAACCATTAATGTACTGGAAAGGTTTCCGGATCTCCATTATTAACAGGTATAATTGATATATTAATATCATATGTTAATATTATATATAAATGTTATAAATAAATATTGTATATAAATATTATATTAACCGAATACAATAATTCTTTACATGAAATAACTAATGAATATGGATAGTTTCTTACTTTAGTTGATTAATATTCTCAAATACGTCCTCTAATCAAGACAAGGTAATCCGAATTATAACGTATCATACATATTCATAATGGTTGGCAGTGTTCTGTTCTACAAAACGTAACGTAACGTTACTTCACGCCTGTAATCCCCGAAGAGGTAGCCAGGGGAATGCAGAACATTCCCACGTTTCACCGGTTACGTTTACGTCCCACTATGGAATAGTCGGTGAGCCTATTGCCATGCATCGGGCCCATATCCTGACTCCAAACCACTACTAGAACACCTTAACGTTTTAAGAAATATTTCAAAATATACATTTTAATACACATAACGGCTTTTGACATGTGTGAGGTAACAGTCTAAAGAGCCTTAAGCGACGCGACGGTTAACTGTTTTAGCGCGAATTCCATTCGCTTTAATCATTCTTAGGAATTCATTTTTTTATCTTTATAAAATATGATGTATACAGTTTAAAGGTTAATAAAAACGTATCATCACGCTTGTAATCCCTGATACGGTAGGCAGAGGAATGTACATACCCACTGTAGAAAGTTGTTATCGCTTAAAAATACATAACGCAAAATTTTATGTTCACTATTTTGAGTTTTGTTTTTTTATAAGACCTTATACTTGTATTATTCCTACTTTATTTTATCTTCTATTCAAATATTGTTGTCAAAAATAGCTTTTTAAAACGACTATTGCGTATCAGTACTATATTGTTTTTATTTCAATTGTAATTGGAATGATTAGCAAAGTATAGTCCATTAAAGTTTGATTTACATGTTTCAATTGCAAGGCGCAAGTTCACTTCAAAACGATTTTCCTCTTATTCATTTGCGAGATATGCCACAATCTAGTAACGGTATGTGATATCAGGAAAAATACTCATGCAATCCGAATAAGATCAGCAAATGGCGTTACGTTACACGCCTCCGCCGTTACGCGAACGCTCCTTATTCCCGTCACGCGTCCGTCTACGGTTCATATCTCCGACATTAATGCGTTTTCCATGCCCTCAGCAATTTAACCACGAATACGTTAACGGCGTTCTCGGTAATTCGCCCCTTTTCCGTTGGGAGATTTACGTTCATTATTAGATTTTCATTCGCTACTTCCATCGAGTATTGAAATGTTGGGATAGCTTCAACTTCAATTCCTTCTTCTTACATTCAACTGCAATCTTTTTGTGCATTATGCGGATATGGTAGTGGTGCAGACTAGAAAAGGTTCTTGTGGTTGTAAAAAATATGATCATCTTAGTTATAAATAATTGTAACACTTGTAAAATGAACTCTCAGAGCAGAGAATCATTTGGTCATAGTTGTTATTGTCACATTTATTTTTACTGTTGGGTATAATATGAAAATTAATCATATTTTAAGACAATATATTTTTCAACTGGATTAAATAGATTAAACTATAGTGCCAGTGTATCATAAAATTGTGTACAGATACACTACTTATGATACAGGATATTGTCATATTACAAATATGAGTTAAGTTTCTCTGGATTAATGCGTTTCTATAAGTTGAAACGTAAAGTGAGGATTAATGGTGAGATTGAACATAGCATCTATAAGACTAGTGTTGTTGTATTATTGATATCGGCCGTGCATATCTTATAGCAAATATAAAGACAATATTAAAAAGCATTCTGCATAGCTTACCTGCCTTTCATAGTCTTCTATTCAGTAGCTATTTCTGTAGCTATGAAATGGCTAAATTACAACATAATATTTTTTCAAATCAAAGGGTTATGGATCTTCTGGTTATTAAAGATATTTATCTTTATAGCAGTGGGATTTAAATAGGTTTCAAATATTGTTTCCTAAGAGAATTTCCAATAATGTCATTAAAAGACGTTCGTTCATTATTAGATTTGAGTCGCTCGAAGATTCCATACACTTCAACGAATCAATCTTCTTTTATAGAAATTGAATCAGTCCAGTAATGCTCTAGATACGTACGAATCATTTGCGGAATGAAATCACGATAAAACTTAGAAGAATATCATCAGACCTACGAGTACATCCATTTCTTGTCCAAAGCTCAAGATAAAGTTTGTCGTTATGATAAATGGTCGGGCTTTTAAATTAAAAGTGCGGTTAAATAAGTAGATAGACAGATAATATAAGAAATGAATCCAACAAAAAATTCACTTGTAACCTATATTGGTCTTCATTTAAACGGTATGTCGCAGAAAGTATCCAATTTCATGGTGCAAGGAGTGAGCGGTTGAGGGTCGTCGTGCAAACACCGGTCTTGCATCATCCTATTGCAGAGTGAAGTCTACATTATTACCAAACGATGGACACTTTTCAATTAAAGATTTATTCATCCCATTAAACCATCGTGACGGTATTTGTTCATTGTTCTTCCACTTGCAAGCATTTCGAAATATATGAATTTGTGAATATGATACAAACGTTAAGCTCTATTTTTAATTTCAGTTGCAAATGATTTTGTATGGTCGATAGATCCTCGATTGCTGGAAATATGTCTGTTTCCATATTCACTTTTGGCACGTTTTTTTTATTGTCGATATTTATAATCGAAGCAAATCGTAATGACCTTAATAGTCTGATTAGATGTTGGCATTTATGTACTTGTAATTTAGCTAAAATATATCGTGTATATTTTCGACGGTTAATTATTGTTGTGTAAAATTCAAGCAACATATAATATATTAACATTAATATTTAACTATTGACTTGAAAATAAATATCTTAAATATAAATATTTTCTACACCACCTGTTGTAAACGATGAGTTGAGATGAAAATAAATTAATGACAATAACAAAAACTACATTATTTACTCTGCTCTCTTTTATTAGTTGGTTGCAGTTCTGAATTACATCTTGAAACCATATTAAAATGGGGCCTCCGAATTCATTTACTCAAAATCTCAAGAAATATATGTTTGGAGCGGAAGGCGGCAACCGTTCCGAGTATTTATGACGCTGTAATAATATATCTAGGGCGATATAAATCGTGGTCGCACTCGCGTTACCCTTCCCCTCCTCGACCCCTCCCCGCGTCTCGCAATGCGTAATGCTGTTTTTACATTCCTCTCATCAAATTAAGAGACGAGCCCCGTAGAATATACGACGTAACAATCTCTCTAAACATCACGTTTTTGCGAGAGCTTGGACGGAAAATCTCTTATTATTTTCCCTAGGAATCGTTCTTTTTTATTTTCATTTTTATACAAAAGCACGGGACAATGAAGCCGAATGGTCGCTTTTGTGCTGAGACAATGGCGTAAAAACGTGGAATCGGTACAGAGAATGCGGCCTCATTTGGTGAAATTCAATTAATTTGATTAAGATATGTTGCTCATAATGGTTGATGGTTCTTGCTGTAAATTACTTTGATACGCATCGAGGGAGTTTAATATGTTATAATTAGCTCAAGGTACGTAGATTATTTTCAATCTGTTATCTGAGTTTGAATGTTCTCACAATTATAGTTATACTGTGAGAGTTTGGCGATTGAAGAGTTCAAGAAACACAGCACAACCTTCATTATATGCAGTTTGACTTATAAAGAGCGAAGGGACGCTTAGATAGGACTGGATACACGGGTAACTTTCGTATCAATTTTGTCAATTCCCTGCCGGCAACTATTATTCCCAATGCGTATTCCCAACCTGGATTTATTCCTGGATATTTCCTGGACAAGCTGCACCTCACTTTTCATCAGGTGTAATAGTAGTCAAACGCGAGTCTGTTAATAAATGAAGATGAATATTAATGGTTGGAATATATAATTAGGTTGATGTGAAACAGAGGCGGATATTATTCTGGAATGGATTCTTTTATCTAGAGGTTGGCATGGCGCTACTTTAGTACGTAAAATAAAATGGAGAATTCTTAGATGTGTAAGCTCCCTCAATATTTTATTCTGAAGTGTTATAGCTTTTGAAGAATAATTTTAGAAAAAAACACAGGGAAACACTTTTGTATTGTTTATGTATACGTAATTATAGACTCTCATGTTCCATTTACGATATTTCTGTGTTTTAAACAGAACGATAATCTGATACTCGTAAATACGAATTCAAAAAGTCATATTACATTCGTTCGTTGTTGTTCACCGTTTGATAACTAGTAACTAATGAGTCGTGAATAAAATAAATGTATACAAGAATAAGTAGAGTAGTACACCAATGTCGTTACTTTGTAGTAACGCATGATCGGTAAATGGTAATAAGAATCATTTAAGTCGAGTCAAACAATTGCAGAGAACTTGTAATTTTTTTTTTTTTATCTTCACGCCTGTAATCCCCGAAGAGGTAGGCAGAGGAATGCAGAACACTCCCACGTTTCACCGCATACCTTTTTACCTCCTACTATGGACTTGTAATTTATTGAGAATATTCACGTAATATAAATATTAATTACGTGTACGCTACACGTTCGTTAAACAGAGAGAGTGGATATCAAGTTCCCGTTTTCTATCTGCAGTTCCTAGAATTACTACATCTGTAGTTACATATTCAAATGGAATTGTCGAAGCTGGTAGCGGTAATGTAATATACAGCAGTGTACTTGGAATTCGGGGTACGAAGTTAAACTTTCCCGCTTCCATCAGGATGTTCCAAAGTTTGCACGATAATTTTCGTGCACTGCGGTGTATAATGCGATTATCACAGTGTTGTTCGATGCACCCGCGTTTTGATTATTTTAGTGATGTTTAACTATGAATCTAGATGATCGGCTCTTAAAACAAGTCAGTAAGCACAAAAATGTTGAAAACATATAAAAGTTACGCTATTTAGTGTTGGAAGTCAATTCTAGAATAAATTGAGTGTTGGGAATATTTGCAAAACTACGATTAAATATTTTATTGGTCACGCGACACCAATTACACTGTTGAGGTCAAAGTAAACTTGATATTCGTGTTATCATGTTGCCTTTGTCTGTTGAAGGTTCGATGTTTGTATCTGGATGTGAGACAGAACAAATAATTGATTGCAGGGCGCTTTCTCGATACCTTAGCAGAAAATGACTTCGTAGAGTTTTGGGAGATTTGTAATTTCCGCTTTACAAATTTAAATTTCGAACTTTTAAAAATCAGACAAGAAGCGACAAGGTTTAAAAATGCGTTGACAGGAGCTAATTGAATGATGATACGTGTGAGTGTACTCATCATAGGCTAAAGGAAAAGTAGATAGCATTCAAAATGGATGCTTGAAGGCGGTCTACCATTGGGAAAATAATATCATAACGTAAATGTTAGTGGTGAAATATGGGTGTGTACTACAGTCCTCTGTTTACCTCAACGGAGATTACAGGTGTATCGTTACGTTTTTAAAATACATGTAAATGCATGCGTATACCATATAGGTTTCAATGTTGGGCACATGAATTTATCCGTATGACAGTGCTTCGTACAATATAGGGTTATAGTCTTTTATAGGGTTACAGTTCAACGTTGCTTAATTATTTTTATACTTGTCATCGTGGCGGTTGTTTCGTAGTGGCAATGACCTACTCGAATAGTACTCAAAGTATTTTTGCGTAGAAGTGACATCTAGTTGACAAATGTAAAGCTAAATTGTATGACGTGATGTTTTCTTTATGATTCCAAGTGATGATTGAAATTTCACTACATTGACCAAGCACGGATTGGCTGAGATTACATGTGTTAGATACATTTTGGGTGATCGTCACCAATTTGGGTCACCGTATAACCAATGTATTTTTATTCGAAAGAGGCAGATATGTCTTAGAATGACTGAAAATTTTATGTGTTCACGCACAATATTTCAACCCATGATTCGACCCTGGGATGAGGGGACTAATTTTAAACAGTTAAATTGTTACAATTTAATTATTCGATATCGACTCTTCTATCGTTCCGCTGTTGGAACATGGGTCTCCTCTCAGAATGGACGGGTTAAGACCGTAGTTTGCCACGCTGGCCAAGTGCAGGTTGGCAGACATCATACGCCTTAGAAAAAAAAAATTTTTTTGAGAACTCCAAGGTTTGCACGTTTTCTTTCACCCTTATAGCAAGTGATATGTATTTAAACTTAAAAAGCTCATTTTTAACAGGTGCGCGCCAGGGATTTTAACACGGTCTCCCTGAGTGAGAGGTTTAACTTCAAACCACCAGGCTATCACTGTACTGTAATTTAATTATTAACAATGATATATTCCATAGTAGAACATGTAATATAACGTAAATCGGGGAAGTGTAATATTCTGTCTACCATCCGGATAATACAGGCGTAATGTCACTTTAAGTTAATAAATATTCCAAACGTTTCCACAGTACATTAACAATATTCATGGTTTATTACTAAAGAACATCTAAGTCGCAACATCATTACATTTATGTGGCAAAGACTTGTACCGTAACAGATGCCCGAATCGTAAAATGAATCGTAAAAGCTAACTGATCCCGTAATCCCGTGATCGCGGTTCGCCAAATGAGCAATCGCTTCCCTTTCAGCCTCTGGCCATACCCTCTTCTGGAGCTGAGCGATTTTAAAAATAACGGTGGATTTATTTTTAACACGAAGTATATTATTAATATACACAGTACGAATAAAAAAACAGATATGGGATTAGATTACGTGTTGATGAAAGTGTATAAGGGTTTTTATTAGGGAAGATAACGGGACGACTATATCGACTATATCTTCGAGGTTTCCAGGCCTGGTGTTATCGACTGATGTCTGATGTCAGGCCCTTGGTGACTGCCAAAAACCCTCCAGGACCTGATGTAGACCCTTGACGAAGCAAGAGAAGTGAGCGATTGGCTCTGACAAAGACCATATGTATTACTTGGCGTACAACATAGCTAATATGTTTACTGCATAACATCTGACCATTTAAATATGTATATGTATAATGTGCTTGGATGTACGTATGAGTGCTGAAGCAAAGCACAGAAGTGAAGGGTTTTTATTTATAAGGGGTTTGGGTACATATTTAGTAAATATGGTTACGTTGAAGACATGTAAAGAGGAAAATAAAAGGAAGGCAAAGGCACCAAGGCCCAATATACATAAATATTGTCTATCTTGGGCAATGTTTAATCATTCATCATAAATTCCGCGAGCAAAGTTGACTTGACCAAGTAAAGCTTCGTATCCGTGTCTTTGCAACTCATGTGGGTTGGCCAGTTGACCTTGATCAGAATCAACTCTGCAAATATACGGATTTTTGTAATTTTTTGTTGTTTTATTTTTCGTAATTTTATGATAATTTTTGAAAATGTGAGTGTGAGCTTACGTGTGTTTAAGCGTGAGTCTGTGTGTTTGTGTGAATGTGTCCATTTATAAGTACAGTCATTACTCAAGCTCAATTTCAACAAAATTCTATGGCGGTGCGTAAATATTATGAACGTTATTACCTAAGAGTGAAAGTAACTGCGTGTGCAGTTAATATTCAAAGTGGGTATGCATTTAAAGAGTTAGAAATACTAGTTAAGTAAAAGTATTAAATAATAATAGCTAACCATTTTACTTTTGTCATCGATTATCTAAACTTTCATTTAATTTTACCGCTTCTAATGGAACGGAATATAATGGAACTCCCTAAAAAGCGTAAAAATAAAAATCAACGACTACCTATAAAGGTAATGTCGCATCGCCGCAATGATTCCAACAGCTATCTTCCGGTATCAGAAATCGATAAGAGCGCCACTCTGCTATCTCTCCAAACTCACGAGCAATTGTAAAATTCCGATGTGCAAAAAGTGTCCACGCTTACTGAGAAGCTGTTAACTTTATGTTTTCATTCTCGGATTACATAACAACATACCAAGATAGTTATTATGCTCTCTTGTAACACGACTTGAGCTTCCCTTAAGTGTTTATGTTAAACATAATTTAAATCAGTAACGCACTTTAATATTATTTTCGTTGTTACTATATCATCACGCTAAATCTCTTAGAGGTAGGAAGATTTCAAGGCACGTTTAACTGGAAATTAATGGAATGGAAATCTTAAAGTATTTCCATAATCATTATGAACATTTTGCCATAGAATTTATTACTACGTCAGTTAACTTTATCAAAGCATGTCACTGTTATGTAAAACAAAACCTTGGATACTATTAAATTAGGTCATTGACACTGTAAGATTTACATCAAAATAGGACTTTTAAAATGACCTTAAACAACCATATCTAGAATGGGAAATACCTGATGATTAATGATTTATGTTTTTGAATACGATATTTATGCCCATATACAGAACAAACACTATGTGCGAATCCAGCCCACGATCCACGACTCAGCTGTCAGGTTCACTAGCCACTGGGCTAATGGGTCAGTAGTGTAGTGTTATCCAAACGTAACTTCATGTGTGTAATCCCTGAAGAGGTAGGCAGAGGAATGCAGAA
>DWEJ01001730.1:0-12494 GCA_018245835.1 Mysoria sejanus stolli | reverse complement strand
AAATGGTTTGAACACACTATACTCAACATTACTTATGTGAAAACGAGCATAATTAAATAATAAAACTAAAAAGTTTCACGTTACTCGATCCTCTGCAGATTTCATCCACACACACGTACAGAAGGGATAATTTTATTACAACTACATATTTAAAAAATCGATTACGCGTCCGTGTATACCGATGTTGCCAACATCGCAGTAATCACTGAGTGAAGTTATTTTTCTTAAGTTGTTAGACATGACAGAGACGAGATGCGTATATATTAATATACTTTAAATTTTGAACTATCAAATGTAGTTTTATTGACAGACCGACGGAATACTAAAACCACATTGAACCCAAAACTGGTCGGGGTCAATGCACTTTACTCATTAGCTTTTGATCATCGCGCCTACATCTACAAATGGCAGTAATTCTTGACGCGTTCGAAACCGTAATAATACTCTATTACATCTGTTTAAAGTACATTTTCCTTTAAGATGGGAACGTAAGGATTTTTTTTAAATTTCAAAAGTACAACCGGTTTTCTACTTTTAGACGCTTGAAATGATAAAATTCCTCAGTGGGTACCTACAGATTAGGAATTTTTTCTAAGTTAGCTATAAGTTGGAAGTGTTTATAGGGATCGTTTGGAACTCGCTTTTTGTTAGTAAGGTTGTTGTTCCACCGATTTACATAAACGTGAAAAGAGTTATTGATTCAAATAAAGTTTCTCATTACCATAATAATAAGGATATAACATCCATGGAGAGATTATTTGCTAGCACACATTCCAGAAATTTCCAATAATTACTAGTTAGATCATCAGCTACAAAGAAAAACAATAGATACAGAAATCGTTTTTTCAAAAACAATGACAATAAATTAGCATTTAACTTCCATACAACGTAAAGTACTAGGCGCTGCGCTGCTGGTAACGCGTTACTGATTCCTCTACATAGTATTGTAAATTTAGATATCGACGGTGATCACTTAAAATCAGGTGTCCTCTATGCCAGTTTGTTAATAAGGAATCAAGAAACGGGTGGGTGGTTTGAATCCCCAAATTGTACTTCTCTGACACAATAAAATAAGTTTGACTTATTTTAAAATTATAACATGAAATAGATTTGATATTGAAATGCTCGTTCGCAGCTCAACGTTTTAAATGAAACAACGTTACAGCCTATCATTTTTGTAGGAGCCGTGTGTGTACACATTTCGTATGGACGTTACGAATTTCATCGTGAGAAAATGTCGCGTAGTCCGAAGATACGAATTTGCATTGAATAGAATAGAAAATAAGTATTCGACGTACATGTAACAATTGGCCGGTGACTCGAGATACTTTGTTTGTTAATCGTCGTGTCTTCCTGTGGATCGCTAGAACTCTGACTTATTTATTCAATTGGATTTTATTTAAAACCTTTTAGTACCGAGAGATTCTGTTTGTGTGTGGGCACTGCGAATGGATGTTACTAGCAGCTCGTTTGTTTTAGGAGAGGTTAAAGAAAACGTCGTAAGGAAATTTGCTTCATAATATACTCCAAGGGTTGCGAATTTTGCCAACTTCCACTTAGCCTTTGTGGCTGAGTAACAGAGCTTAACTTTTTAATAGTCGATTTTGCTACTTGTTTTAAAAAGGCTTTCGATTAAGGTAAGTACTGAAAATCAGGATGTTTCAGCCACCATGAACACCTTATGGAATTCTTCCATGATTATCCGTCCACTTGGAAAAAGATTGAATTAAAAGTATTTTTAAGAGTCAAATCTTCTTCACATTCTTTGTATATATTTAGGATGTCCAAAACACGGAAGGGTTTGCTAGATATATTTCATCCATGTATCAAGATATTACAATTAATTAAATTTTTTATCAGATTTTTATAGGCGTAAAGGCTTGTAGTGTATTGTAACGTTTGTAAAACTGGCTTCAAAGCATCCAATAAACTAAATCAATGCTAACGTAGATATAACGCTTACGTACTCGAATAATTAGGAAAAGGTGGACCACAATCATTCTTCCTAATTAGATGCGCAGAACTGATTTAAATTGGATCTATATCATTGTGTTTTCCTTACTAAATCTTTAAGAGACTTA
Source organism: Mysoria sejanus stolli (assembly GCA_018245835.1). Lineage (NCBI taxonomy): Eukaryota > Metazoa > Arthropoda > Insecta > Lepidoptera > Hesperiidae > Mysarbia > Mysarbia sejanus. The sequence continues at coordinate 10,413 of DWEJ01001730.1, read as the reverse complement.
AGTCTTAAGGCGTAACAAGATTCAAAAGATGCTGAGGTTTAGAAAAAACGGTTTATCTTTATAATCAGAATCGTAACCCGACCCTCTATTTCAAACGATCTTATATGACTATAATTCTCTTAAATCTCTCGGTTTAATCAGTAAAATAAAAACATAAACGATCCCAATAAACAAAAAGCCTCTTGTTGTTATCGTGATAGGCAAAATTAACAGGTTTCGTGATGAAAGGTATTTTGAGGTCGGCTTACGAGATTTATCGTGGCAGGTTAAGAGGTGTGCTTGACAAATTAGTAATGACACATTGTGGAAACCCAAAACTTTTCTGCTTTTGATAAATCGGAATTCTCTGGCCATAGAGTCAAATATTACTTGACATCCATTGCGAATTGTTTCCTTATATTTCGAATAATTTCAGAAATTCGACGTCCCATTGCAAACAATCCGTCTTACAATATATTCTTTAACGTTTCATCGGACTTTTTGCAATATTAAACTTTTCTCGTGTCTAGCGTACCTATTTCCGAAGTAGCCCTAAAATTTGTAGATCTAACCTGAGGTCTTCTCATTCGACATCACCAGATCGCAGACAGGTTACGGCAGAGATTTTCTTCACATAATGTAATCAGATGTATTGTGCTTCCAAATCCAGATGTATTGTGCTTAATAAAACAGAAACCAGAAAAAAAGAAGACGCCACTCTGGCACGTACAATCCATGTCCAATGCAAAATTTTACTATTCCATACTATTTCCAGGCCGTACACGGTTAGCATGTAGTACTTAATAGAGCTTTGTGAGGCATTGTTAAGTAATAATTACGTTTGTAATAATCAGTGTGCCTAATGTAGCGAGTATTGGCCACACAATGAGCTGTCTGTTCACTAATTAGATGAAGAGTGCAAATGACATGAATTTGCACCGGTCTAGTGGCTCTAGCGATTTTGTTCGTAGACAATTAGCAGTGTTCGATAAAGTGCCGAGCAGTTGGAAACATTTGAAAAGTCTACAGTAATGTAATGGTAGTTTTATTTTTATGATAAAAGCGGTTTTATTTTTATGATAAAAATGATAGTTTTATTTTTGTGATAATAGCCTTGTGGGTTAGATTTCAGTGTCCCACTGCAGCAGTTTACTATTCATTTAGTTAACAATAATGTACCTACGTTATAGAATCGAGCAATACTTGATAAAACTTTAACGGCAAACATCTTGAAGAGAGAGAATCTAACATTACAGATGACCTAATTGGATAGAGTTATGAAGAGAAAAAATACACAAATTATATCACTATTATATAGCACAACGCAATGTCATAGATTAAATAACAGAGGTGAACGTTATATCTCAATCTAGCGAAAGTAATTAAGGGACGTCAAATGTTAATCAAACTACGTCAAAAAATGACCGTTACCGATAATCTCGTAGTGATGTGTCCGTGTGCAATAATAGAACGTTAAGGGGGTTGGTGATGATGTGAACTCATCATCGTCTGATCTAATGTGAACTGTCTAGAATATTAAATCAAACTGTCTTGACGAGGTATTCATCCTTTTTATTGTTCTATTTAGGTTGGGAAAAATTAAGGTATTTAGACTGACGTTCAAGTTCATTTATTGGTGGAAGCAATCAAGATTATCAAGCTTTATGACACGCGGGAAAATCGTGTGCAAAGTACCTTTATCAGTGATTATTAATATTTACAATAAGCACAACTTAGTACCTTAAACGCATGAAAGATTTTGAACCCTAGACTTTCGAAGTGGTATACTGGAGTGCAGATTACTAGATTATCTTCGGTATACAGTATTTAATAATTAAATTAATGAACCATATGCATTGGTGATAGCCTAGCGGTTTGAAATTCGACCTTTCAATCCAGGAGACCAGGTTCAAATCTCTGGCGCGCACCTCCTAAAAATGTGTGTTTTAAGTTTAACTATCACTTGCTATTCGGTGAAGGAAAACATCGTGAGGAAATCTGCACACCTTGAGTAAAAAAAAATATTCTCTAAGGTGTGTGAAGTCTGCCAACCCGCACTTGGCCAGCGTGGCAGACTATGGCCTTAACCCTCTCATGCTGAGAGGTGACCCATGTTCCAAACAGTGGAACGATAGAAGGGTCGATATGAAACATATGTACCTAAACCAAGTGAATAATAGATAAATTAGAAAGATAGTACAATGAGAGATTAGATATTCAGCCAAGTGTTAGGTATATCTATTTATTAATGACATATTAACCTAAAGAGCAGAATACAATGTATATGTCAGGACGAATGACTATTTAAAAAATCATACCTATCGCAATAAAATAATACTGCTAGAGTCGACTCACAGATAATTCCCGATGTTCGGCTTTTCATCGGTCAGACAATTTCAATCAGCGGGCCAAACAGATATATTAAAACATGAGACACTTCAACTATTCCCTCAGAATAACAATAGATTTATATTTATAAAATTTCTTATTTCAAGTCACTATTTTGAAATATAGTGCACCGAAAAGTCGTGCGGAAAAATGCTTTAATATTACATTTGAAGCTTGTGTGACCCGAGTATTTGATAAATATTTCCTATTTTAAGTCTATAAATCATGTTTTGTACTTTTCAGTATATCTTTATCGATATATGTTATTTCGTTTTCGGTCTTGATCGACGTATTGCTTGCAGAAGTTTATTCTTGTGCGACGGCGGCACCCGGGCTAGCTTGAGTGATAACCCTTTTTCGACTGACGTCATGGCAGGCTGGGGAGCAAACGGAAATAATTATTATAGTATTTTTAGCAGTGCAAGTACAAGAGTATTCAAAAAATGATAATTAACATGTAGGTACTTATGAATTTTTCCAAGACTAAATATATACCTTGAAATTTTATATACAATAAATTGTGCTTTATATTATAAGATGATTGCTTTACATTGTACGCTTTATTGAATTGCGTTTATTGAATTTGTGCTACAATACTTGTTGGATGCATTATAATATTATTTGTGTACGATCAGAAGAAACAACCCTTGTAGTAGAAACAATTATATAATTTGACACTTGCCCCTTTTAATGTGTGATTTCGAAAGGAATACCTAAGTATACCTAATTGCATAATAAATATAACATATTATATGTGCTATTTATGTATGTTTTATTCTTATTGTTATCGGTACTTTGGAATAAAACGTTAATAAGAGATAACAATCCTTATAATTTTTAATCCTTTATTGTGATTGCAATTTTAATACTGGCATCTGTCTGCGTTTTAATAAATGTTTGCATTTTTGCCATGCAGTTTTTGTCGTGGTAGACAAAGAAATACGTGCCATCCATATTTAGACCTCAGTAATAATAAAGGGCTAACTAACTGTTAGTTATATTGTTAATCTTTTAAGACACATTTTAAGACACAACCTGGAGCGATTGATAATGACAGGAAAAGTGGAGGGGAAAAGACCCAGATGCCGATGTCCTAAGAGATGGACAGATCAGATCTCCGAACAGCTGGAGATACCCATCAGCACCGCTCTACAGTAAGCTGCGGACCGTGACATGTGGAGACGGAATGTTGACAATTCCAAGAGTGACGATCCTAAACAGTCCCTCACTGTTTAGGATCGTAACGACGAAGATAAAGAAGAAGAAATATTCGAACTTGCCGTAAGAAGTCTGTTGTGAATTTATAAAGAATTAAAATGTAATAATTTAAAAAGTTGGTCTTAATAGTTACACTGATAAAATATAAGTTACATTTTTGCAAAACTGCAATAGTGCTGGTAAATAAGATTCTAACACGTTTTTTTGGCCTCGCTGTAACCCATTAGCGTTTTAATATTGGACCTAAATGTTACATGAAATTCGAAGAGGCCTCGTACTAATTCCGCGAAGTTGGGACGACAAACGCTTGACAGTTAACATGTTCTAAATGTCTTTGACGAAAATTAACCATTTTTAACAAGAAAAATAGTTGCCAAATTGTGTATTTACTTTCTTAAACTCAATTATAACCATCAATCTTTGCCTCTTGTGTTCACCATTTAAATAGCGGCCGTACACGGTGTTGTTATATTTTTCGAATCACCCGCGTTCTGCTATTGCTTTATTCATTCGTTGGTGTTTGTTCATTATAAAACCTCTGCTAGTTACGTATATTGAGCATTAATATGTACCATAGGCGAAATACATAATATAATTATAACTGGGTACTATATCAGACTAGCAATATTGTAAAAAGTTAAAAAACCCTTGTTCTTTACAAAAATAATAAGAAATTAAATTACTATTCGCTTCTTACGGTGTATAACAATGAATACTGTTAATATAAATGTATTGATCAATGAAATATTTACACGTACGTTTCCCTCATAGGAATGTGTAATGGGGTAACGAAGTAGAGTAGAAAATTATTCATATTCGCATTTCAGTACTCATTAGAACGGTTAACACGCAAAGCGGCCGTAACATCAAATATAATTTTCACATAATTCATCATACTATTTTATTGACTGTTAGAACAAAGCCCTAAAGCAACCAACTACTTCGACTTTTTGCTGACGTTACAATGTAATTACAGTACATTGTAATGGGCGGACAAAAACCAAAACGTCACGTTTCTAGACTATTCTACACGAGGCGTTGGGATATTGTGACGAAACAGAGACCATTTCCTTGGCGGCTTTCCTGCAGCACGCCGGTATCATGTCGCAGCAGGGCTGGTGTACGCAGTCCGGTATCACTTCGTAGGGTATGTAGTTGTCCGATATGATCCGGGCGAGACATTTCGGTATCATGATACACGGTGGCTCGTGACGACACACCAGCTTCGTCTTTGGCCGCACTTGCGTACCCATGGTACCTTTAGCCGTCAGAACAACGAACTTTCTCGAACATAACGGTCTCTCCTTACACTTGGGCTTATGCTCGCATAGCTTGCTGTTCGGTCTCTCTACGTTGCCTTCCATCAAACATTCCGGTAGCCCCTGACACATGGGAACGTGTACGCACGAATTATCCAATTTCGGATCGTACTTGGGCTTGTAGCATCCGTACACAACTTCACATGGTGGATTATGATTGCATATGCTCTGAACTATTTTCTCATTTTTTATCTGCAAAGCTTGCTGCACTTCGATTCTCGACGGGTGGTACTGAACCGCTTGGTCGTTCAGGCCACTCTTCGGGCGTTTTATTTTTCTACATATATGATAAAAGCTTGATTTCTTGTTCTGAGTTACAGGCCAAAAACTGCCTTGTGTGGGAGCAGTCTCCGTTGCAGCGGGCAAATTAAGACAGCCGTTAATTAATATGCAAGGTGGATTGTGAATACATAATATTTCTCCATTGTATTTCTCTTCTATAGCCCTGGTGATATCATCGTGCGGTTCCTGACAGGGTCTGTTCGTGCTCGTGTCGTCGGCTTGTGTCATTGACTTTTGCGGATACTTTGAAGGATCTGTTGCTTTTTTACGCTTTTTATTGGAATAGCATTTACATTCCACATTTTGTGGACCAGTTTTCTTCGTGTTCTGTTGTATTTTATAAAAACTGTCTGTAGCTTCGTCCGTTTGTTGTATACAACTTTTACACTCAGGAATTAATTCTTTTGGTTTTGCGTAAATTTCTTCAGATTTAGCTTCTAAGTGAACAGAGTCGTCAGGAGAGCAAGGGCAATTTTGTTGTTGATTTTGTTGTTGCTGTTGTTGCTGTTTCTCCAGTTGCTGCTGTTGCTGCTGTTGTTGTTGTGGTATAAGTACGGACTGAGGAAGACAATAGCATGGTTTAGCCATGTCACATTTCTCCATATGCTTCCCACGTATTTTCTCAAAGAGGTACTCCCAAAAGCCCGAAGATGTTGATGGTATATTACTTGGGTTAGCGTCTTGAATGTTGACGTTATTATGTGGTTGGAAGTACGGCGTGGAGAAGACCTGACAGGGATAATGATAGTCTCGTTTCGAAGGATACTGTTGGATTCGATTTCGCAGAATTTCTTTTTCATACTTTAAATATTCCTTTCTCATCTCCTTTTGAAATCTGTCTACGAAATTTCGCCGGTGACTTAGACGCTTTCGTTGATCTTTCCTTTCAATCTCAGATTCGGACGAAGTCAGTTTATAACTCGAGTTGGATTCCTGTTTCTTCATAACCTTATGGTTATGTTGTGATAACGGTGCGCGATCGTTTGCATGTCCAAACGAAACTGGTCCCCCTTGCATGTTGTCAACAGCTAAAACTGGTTGCACTACATAGCTCTGTCGGCGTCTATTGAGCTTTTTTATTCGTCTACGCTCGCAATCCGCACAAAATGCTTTACCGCTATCCAGATTGCCCTCTGGAATTTTCTCAGTACCCGAAATTTGTTTTGCATTATTGGGACGTTTAAAAAGACGTGAATAGCAAGGCGATGGCTTTTTATTTACGTCGTTATGATTTTTTAATTGTTCATTATGATTCACTTCGTCTCCTTTGCTATTTAAATTATTATTTTTGATTTCTTGGTGACGATTTTTCTTCTGACTCACATCGTCACGAACAGGGATCATGTCGTGGTCCGTCCTTACGCGGGGGTGTATTCGGTTCTTCTTATTGGTTGTGTTTGATAATAAACTGTGCTTTATCTTGGCTTTGGAATATTTTTCAAGTTTCTTATTAAAAAGGCTATGCTTACCATCTGTCGGTGATATAAATGGAACTGTTTGGGTGTCATCAAAATCAGAGCTGTCAGAATGTCTTTCGACAGAGCCATTATTGTAGTTTATTAGATATTTGTCAATACATTTATCCATTGTTTTGATGTAGGTACTATGTATGCATAACTATTTAGCTGGCATGTTAACCTTATCAATGGCATGGCTTTATTTTAATTCGTTTATTAATTTACATTTTTAAATTTTTTTGTTAATTTCTATATATCAAATTTCATTGACGTTAGTGTCATTAAATAATGACAGCCGAAGATTTTTCTTCTACGATTGATTTAACATCTTCTTCGTTAACTTTTTATGACATATTTAGTAAATATTATTTTCCTTTTGCAATATATATTTATTAAAACATTCAGAAAGACTTGTATAAAAATAAATTTTGATAACATCAGTTATATGTAATATTAGAGGCTATAAAAATAATTAATTACCACGTTATCGTTAGTCATTCTATTAAAAATTCCTTAAAACCTACAGGAACATAGGCAGCTGTTGTTAAACATATGTCACGAACAAATGTTAAACAATCTATATTATCCCCTTGAGGTCTTATTTCTTTTCTAATATCAACACATTAATCGCGTAAGAATGTGGAATATACATTTCTGTGTTTAAGTAAATACATTAAGTACACGCTATGAAATTGTTACAAAAACGTTGGTAAAGTTATATTCACACAAACCATTCAGTCGGCCGAATCAGTTCAAGAGAACAGTAACGTAGTTTGTCCATTTACTTTTCTGTTCAACTTGACTGTTAACTATTAAAGATGTACCATCTTTAATATCGAGTAAATCATTTTAGAAATCTCTGACTTTGGAGTCTAACTTACGAATCATAGTTATAATTTTAGCTATGATTAATACCGCAATGTCAAATTTCACCCAAACATGTATCGGATTCAAGCAGCGAGAGCATGGGTTAATAATAATAGTTCTAATTAAAAAATTCATGAATCGTACAAAAGAATTCGGGCCATTATTGTTTGGCGCGAACGGAACAAGATCCGCGTCACGGGTCCCGGGGGTTGAAACAAAGGCTCAGGGTCTGCGGGCTATTATTATTATTGGAATTAAACGCCGAATTAATATGCAGAGGTGATACGTCATGCTGGAACGTTGCGTTTAGAGTAAAGGGGTATACAGCGGTGAATTAGAATTGGTAGTTTTGATAGTGTTGAAAATGTAACTTAACAATCATTTTAACCGCGAGGATTGTTTGTAGTAATTTAGTAGATGCTCTTCCTATCAAACCTCGTTTGTAAATTTACTTAAGGGCAGATTATGTTTCTCTGTTATAAAATAAAATTATTTAATTTTTTAATTTTTAAAATTACTGTTTAATTATATAATTATTTAATTTTTAAAATTATTGTTTAATTATATAATTATTTAATTTTTAAAATTATTTAATAAATTATTTTTAAGCTCAAATATAGACTATAGAATAGTTATTTACAAGATTAAACATAAAACAATAAATAATATATATAATTATCTTAACATCAGATCTTGTACAATACATTCAATTTAGAATATAATTACCTACCTACCTACCTACCTACCTACCTTACTAAATTGAGTTAATGATAATGATAATGATAACTTACTATTGATTAACATAACAGTATAATATAACAGTAAGCTATATAAATCTATCAACTGTATGACGATCCTTCATTTGGTGCAGTTAATTTACGTATAGAAGCTTACTTTAGGAGCAAATAATTACTGTGTTTAATTAATTATTAGTCATTCAATGTTCCCTTCCTACCATAGAAAGGATTTGTCGTGAATATATATTAATCATAATAATAAAGACATTAATCAAGAACAAATTTAATAGCAACATATATTCGTAATAAACGATCAAGTCACTTTGTTCCTCGAAAAGTAAGGTCAGCGTCACACTACAAAATAATAGATGAAGAATAAAAAAACCAACGAAGAATGCCCAAGCACGTACCATACGGCCATACGTGTAGAGCTCTACCGCTCTAGCGCTCTACCTCTAGCTAGAGATAGGTAGAGACGGCAAATGAATCGGGAAAGGGTTCAGCATGTTAATGTAATAGGGGTGCAGCCCTTGTAATCATAGGTGATCTAATGCCGACTCGCTTCAACATTGTGAAGATCCGCAGCGATTGTAGTAACTATGGTTTTTAGTTATTCTTTATAGTCACGCCTGTATTCCCCGAACGGGTAGACAGAGCAGTTTAGTTCTCTCCAACGATTTACTTGTTAAAGTCTACGTCCTACCGTGAGATAGGTGGTGATTTATACCATGTATCTGGCTCAAATTCACATGCAAACATACTACTAGAAATTCAGAGGTAAAAAAACACTCGACCCAGGAATCGAAAAAAGGACCTCTTAATCGTCTAACGAAACAGTTATAAATTTCAGTTGTATACTAAATAATCTGTATAGTTTCAACATAAACATTAATAATAAAACTTGTTTAACTTTCCTATTAGGCATTTATTTTACCATGTATACTCAGCGTACACCGTAGAGGAACTGGCGTGAAAATACAAAAACAAAATTTCTTTTACTTAAGTAGGTACTGTAAACATACACCAGTACAGGTTTAATTTTTTCATACAAATGACTAATTAATTGTAAAATATAATTTTCAGTATTTGTATTGTTAATAAGAAATTAAGTAAACAATACAATACATTAATAAAAGAAATTACCTTGGAGAGAAAATCATTTATTATTACAGAACCCATTTAGTAAATTTGAATCGCGCGTTTTTTGTACGAATTAAACATGGTACGCTATTAAGTTTCGACCGACGAAGTGCTTAAGATGAGTTTTGAACAATCTGGTGGTGTTTTTCCATTCAATACTTAATAATAATTTTTATCATCTTCCCGATATTAATATTTCTTTTCATTGGAATTTAAAAAACTGTTTAACTGTTAAAATGTTACGAGTTCAATGCGCTATATTGAAAGTGGCTTGTCTAATAATACAAGGATACTAAAACATAAGTTGGAAGATTTTGCACCGCCCTGAAAGAATCCAACAAAGAAACAGAAATTTTATTTAGATAGAAAAATCGGAATGTTTTTTTGTAATTTGGAGAAGTCTCTCAATAGGACATTCTTTCAACATTGCCCTGATTATTTATATCATACTAAGATGCTAATGATTTGATTTCAAGATGAACTGAATTTCAACTGAACTTATAAAATAGGTACATATTTTTGTTATTATTTTTCTCTACCTACTCCTCCGAAGAAATACAGGCATAAGGTAATGCTATATTAATATTTATCAATACTCAATATGGGGTATATAGGTTACATATTTAATAGTAATATTAACAAATATTTAACCTTGCAGTTACTTAAGCTTTGAATTACACTCCCCTATACGCAACACTATCAAAACAAGAGATTTCATATATTACTTCATACTAGTGGCCGCGTACTGGTCGAAATTCGGCCACAATTCACTTAAATTTTAAATTTGAATGTTAAGGTTATCGAAAGAGACAATACTAAGCTTCATACAACAAAACCAAGAAATGAGAACTATAAAAAATAATACTTTTTGAACTGAAGAGATTAAAAATTAGAAATAAAATATATTAAAAAAATTACAACCTTCAAAATTTACATTTCAATATCAAACTATTTATATATCATCCAGTAAAAAATTAGTAATAGCGATATTTCTAAATAATTATATCGATATATTTTTATCACCAG
>DWEJ01001729.1:0-12495 GCA_018245835.1 Mysoria sejanus stolli | reverse complement strand
ATCGTCATCCCACCTGGCCGGAGGGCGTCCTACACTACGCTTGCCGAGCCGCGGTCTCCTTTCCAGAACTCGCCTACTCCACCGACCGTCCGTCCGTCGGCAGACATGACCAGCCCATTGCCACTTTAATGATGGTCCCGTTTTTTAAATTTGTTTATTTTCCCAAACAGCAGATTTGTGCAATATTAAATTCGTGACGGTGTCACACGGGCCATGGCCTAAAGGAATTATCAGGTTCATTTCCGCCAGGCCAATTTCTGTCAACGCCCCGAAGAGAATGTTAAAATTCGACTGAAATTTGGGCCTCGAAAAACGCAGAGATAATAAGCCAATTCAAAATGAAAATTAATACTGAATGGATAATGATATATTTTGTATTGAATTCTACCACATAATTTTTTAGACGTAGGTACAAAATATATGATAATACATGAAAAGCGTTAGAAGTAAATTTCGATTTTATTTGTAATGTTTTTCAATGTTAAAATTTCAATGTTAAATAATCCATAGTATGAATGTGTTCTAGATAAATACAAGGGTGTATCGCGAATTGTTTATAGTACTTAAATATATTCAGCAAAATTTGACTAAGTCAATTTTGGATGTTTAGCTTTTCCTGAACAGTTGGCGGACAGTAAATAAATAATATCGCAACGGAAAACAACCGTTTATTTCAAAAGCTTTTAGTTTGTTTTACAACATACCGTATATCTGAAATACGGCTGGAATTGTGTATATGACAATATTTTAGCTATAAGTGGAACGTTATATGTGTGTCTACCACAAACATTATGTGTATATTCATGTGTTCCTAACTACGTTACATCACGGCTTTAATCCCCGAAGCGCTAGGCAGAGGAATGCAGAACATTCCCACGTTTCACCAGTTACGTTTACGTCCCGCTATGGAATAGGTGGTGAGCCTATTGCCATACACTGGGCACATTTTAAGACTCCGAGCCACAACTGAAAAATCTAAATTAGAAACATCCAGTGGTGCCAGACCCAGGATTTAAACACTAGTACAACGAAAATAACTAAATACATAAAAATTTCATAATTTCAAAAAAACAATCCACCTCAAAAGTCATCTAGAGCGTAAGTAATTAATTAGCCAAAATTTAAAAATTCATTCAATATAGGATATAATACTTAGGATATAAATACTGAGTGTACAGAGCAACACAATGTTATATAAAAAACAAGACAATATACTATTAGTGAATCGCTCTCGCTGTGTCTTAAGCAAGAAAATTCGCTGTGCGAGTTGCCGCGTGTCAAAATCGAAATTGTAAATCTCCCCCATTTTACACGGCAACAACGGTGAGGTGAAAGCGAAATTGTTTCGCAAATTGTTTACATTGGAACGGAACGGAATTGACTTTAAGGCAACCAACCGTTTATTGCGTACACGTACACTAGGAATTTGCGTTGTGGAACGGGGCGCGTTCGAAGCCCCGAGGTGTTGGCAAATCGTTAAAGATCCGTCAGGTTCCACACGGCGTGCGCGTTCCTAAGATAAGTCACCTACTTGTCAACTCATAAGCGCTTCCGTGATTTAGAAAATGATAAATAAATTAAGTAATAAATAAATGATGAAGAACGAATTAAGGAAATAATTAATAACTCAAATAATTTATAAACAAATAATTGAATCTATTAACATGTAAACATGACTAAACAGGTTAAAATGTGTTAAATGCGGAATAGGCTTTGCTGAAACTTGAATTCGGTAATGGAATTCTTGAATGTATGATATGTATGATATGTATGGTATGTATGTGTATGAGATGAAGAGATAATATATCACCCTAACAATATTTGCACAAATTAGTAACAATTATAAATTATAACAGTAACAGAATAAATGTCTCAATTCTAGTATAAGTAGACAAACTTTTATGTTTATATAAAAGCAAACTTATATGTATATACTAATCAAGTCATGGGGGGTAGTCACGGCGATAGTTTGCAACCTCCTATCTTATCTTCGTTATCGTTGCTGGACGTAGGCCAGCTCTGATAAGTTTTTGTCCCTAATCCCGTCGCTGGACATACGAGTTAGTAATTCCAGAGGACGGGATATCGCACCGGTGGCTCTGCTGTCCGTCTGTGACCAGTGCATTTAGCCGTGCCTAGGTAGACTGCGCCATACCAGCCAGTAAGTATATTCCAATCATTTTCTATGTAGAAAAAAGACAACGTAACTTCACGCCTGTAATCCCCGAAAAGGTAGGCAGAGTAATGCAGAATACTCCCACATTTCACTGGTTCCGTTTACGTTCCCACTACGGAATAGGTGGTGAGCCTATTGCCATGCATCGGTCACATATCCAGACTTCGAACCACTACTAGAAAATCTAAATTAGAATTTTTTTTGTAGTGTTTGACCCGGGAATCGAACCCGAGAGCTTCTGATAGGCAGTCGCACTAGCAACCAACACGACCAAATAAGCAGTCAAAAACAGTAGAAAACAATGAGAGGCGTCAAGAGACCCGAATGGAACGAAGTTCCTTTCGATTATTTAGTGAAGGAATTGTAAAAAAAAATATTTCTTTTAAGTTATAATAATATTTTTATTATTAATAATAAATATAATGTAATACTTAATCAGTAGGCTCCATTTTGTAATAATTGGCTTGTGGTAACTGAAGTAGGAAACATATGTTTGGGATTTATTTTATTTAAATGTTATTATTTTTTATTATGTACAAAAAACCTTTATACACTCAACAAAAAAAACTGGCTTGCTTTCTATGAGAGAGAGAGAGAGAGACAAACACGCGCACGCCGCCGCTTACTATAGCAATAAGTGTCGTTACAACTTTCGGGTCTTAATTTTTTCCATCCAGCCTCCTTCCGCAACCCGCAATAAGGAACTTTGTTCCATAAGATAGATATAGTATTTAATAGACCAGATGGATATAGTACAAGAATTAAGGTTTAAGTCTTGCGATCTAGTCCTTTAGACTTTAGAGTAATGAACACAAAGCGCGATATAACTCAGTTATACTCAATCATGTCCATGTTAGGGTGGAGTAAGAATACATTCTCCAATTCCGTGCGGGGATACACGGTATTGAAAGAGGTGACTAAACCTGATGCTGACAGATCGCGGTATGACCTGTTCTGTCTGAGTACAGCTAAATACCCTGGTCGCTTATGGTCGGCAGTGCCGATAGTACGTGAAGCTACACTCTGTGATCGCCCCAAGCGTAGGGATTATGCACATAATGCTTAGAGGAGGCCAATGTCCAACAGTGAACCGCAATAGAATGATGATGATATTCTGTCATTTTTAATGTTAAATATACCTATTAACTATATTCGAGATTTAAGTTAGATCAACCTATCAGCACGTTAATAACAGGGATTGATAAAGATCTGCAAGAAAGGCAGCCAACCTCGTACAAAAGGATTACTTCCGATATTCAACGCCGTCCGTACCTATCGCGGAAGCAAACGCTAATGTACTCACGGCGGTAACGCATACGCATCCGGAGGATTTTTGACCCTTAGTAACAGCGGAAACATCTCCGTGCTTCCAGCGAAAATATTTTCGAAGGATTTCCGCCGCAATTTTGGTGTTACCAAATCCTTCCGGGTCTGCAACATAATCATGTCTTTATTTTAATGTACGCCAATTTAAGACACTTTGTCCTATAGGGGTACCAAAACTATTTTGACATTTTGTCTCACAACAATCACCAAGCGCCATTATTATGGATTTAAATCTCCCAGTTAGAAAGACCAAAGTCTCTTTGGTTTTTGACAGATTTGAATCTAATTGATTTGATTGATTTTACTCTCTTTTAAATCCTACTACGTGTTGGCGGTCCCTTTTATGTTTCATACGTAGACAAACCACGGTGTCCGCTTATACAGAGTTTGTCGTTCGGCGTCTTCCTTAAATTAATCAATTTTAGTTTGACTGACTCCATAGTCGTATTGGTTGCAAGCGCGACTGCCGATCGTGAGGTCCTGGGTTGGGCACTGTTGGATTTTTTAAATTTATAATTTCTAGTACTGCTTCGGAGTCTGAACATATGCCCGGTATATGGCAATAGGCTTACTACTTAAACGTAACTGGTGTGACTGTGCATTCCTTTGCTTAACTCTTCGGCTTTAACATGCGTGATATTACGAATAATTTTTATTTTAAGAAATCTTCATTTCTACAATACATACATACATACATAATATATATTTATTCTAACTATGTATAACAACAGAACATTAATGGCCCCTAGGATGTTGTTTGCATAGCCTGGTCAAATGACATTTTAGTGTTTTTATTAAAAAAATTATCGATCAGAAATTTACCGTCAAAGTTTATATAAAAATGCGTTGCATTTCTAGTCAGTATTTTCGAATAAAGTCTCATACATAAATTATTCAGTGGAATGCAAGCGAGCGATATATTGGATATCAACAATTCGTGATCAACACCTGAGTTTGAAAATATTTGTCCATGTAGCGTTCATTTTTATACAATACTAGCTGTACCCGCGGCATCGCCCGCGTGGAAATCAGTTTTTACTTAAAACAGTAACAAACATACTTACAAAATTTCGCGTTTTTACGTAAAAGAGAAACAAACATCCATCCATACTTACAAACTTTCGCGTAATTTCAATTTTCAAACTTTCATCCCCTATTGTATCCCTTTAGGGGTGGAATTTATCAAAATCCTTTCCGAGGGGATGCCTACGTCATAGTAGCTTTATGCTTGCAAAGTTTCAGCCCGATCGGTTTAAAATTAACAAAGTTTCATATAAACTTTCATCCTCTATTTTATCCGGGGGTAGAATTGATCAATGTCCTTTCTTAGCGGATGCCTACGTCATAACATCTACCTGCATGCCAAATATCAGCCCGTTCCGTTTAGTTTAGGCTATGCGTTGATAGATCACTATGTCAGTCAGTCAGTCACCTTTGAGTTATATAGGTATAATTAGATAGAAGATAGCCGAGTCTGCTTATAAATTTGCATTTTTTATGCTACAGTTAGACAAAGTAATTACCTAAAATACAAGACAAAAATTCATGCGCGTAACAAAATATAGAACACACGGTTTTGAATTTCGTACCTCATATATTGAAGGAATCCAAAAAACAGATACAAAAAAAAAAGTTACGAAACACCTAATGTGTCTTGCTGCCCAAATTTCTTCAGACCGGCATTTAAAAGTTGTATTTAAAAGAAAGAGACAAAAATATATTTACACAGTAAATGAGCTATAAGTGGCTACCAACTTGATTTTTTTAATTATCTTGTAAATATTATTATGCTGAATCATAAAATATTTTAATTTTCACAACACAATAAGTACAACAACATTATATTCTCATATTAAATCTCAAGGCCAATGTAAGTCTGTGGTAGATTTGAGATAAAAAACAAAATTGTTTTGGTCTTATCACAATAGAATATTGCAATATAAGTATAATTTAAATCTACTTTAACTTTGCCCCGTTGTTCGTATATTCAACGCCAACGCAATTTAAATACTTTGTAATAACATAACTTCTATTTATTGACGTCAAAAATAATGATTCCAGTGATTTGAAATATACTAGTACTCGTAATTTGAATTATAATTCCAGTAATTTGAAATATACTAGTAATTTGAATGATAATTCCAGCAATTTGAATTGTCGAATATTTACAATGTATTGAATGCCATAAGAACCTTATCAGAAATATGCAAGCGAACAAGTTATAAATTTATTGATACAGGTTGCCAATGTTCTGCTGTTATCCGGTGTATAATACTGCATCAGATGCCCGGAATATACGTATAGGAATATACGTTCATATGTAATTCAGTGGGGGTAGTGCAAGCAACGAGATATTGGTTTTCTACAACACGTTGCCAATACTCACTTGTACCCGGTATTCCATGTGGTAGCTCTCATATGACTGTATTTTTACACGTACATAGAATCAATATTAACGTCAAACTTTTCATGTTAGAGAGTAGTGAAAATACATTATGTATGTTAAATAAAATATGTTAAACTGTTTATGTATGTTAAACATATTATGTTTAATTGTTTATGTATGTTAAACATATGATGTTAAACTGTTTATGTATGTTAAAGATACATTTATGTTTTATTAGTTATCCATATTGCCAAAACAATGAACTTTAAGAGATTGCAAATCATAAGCCGTTTTAAATAGTGATAACCAATACACCGCGTAGTAGAATCTCGGATAGATGGATGGTCTTTTTTCATAGAATAGTTTTCATTTCTGTCGTTAGTTAATAATCTTTAAATATCAAGCGGCCATATGTTTTGACTAATTGAGTTGGTCTACCCATTCACATTCAACCATAATAACCAGTTCTGTGTTGTCCTGTGCCTGTTTCTCACTGTGAACATATTCTCTTTACTTTGTGGCAAAAACATAAAAAAAATATAAAAGTTCTCCAGCCGTAGTGTGTTATATCAAACCACCTTTAAATAGCTAAATTCACTGCGTGCAGCAATGGCGTATTCGTCAAGACTATTCAGTTATTCAGCGTTCGATATGGCAAATAAGAATATTGAACGCGAACTATATTGGATTCACGTAATATGTCACCATTACAATTTGAATACTATTTTCTATATTAGATCAAAATATAAGCAAAATGTAATCTATTTATGCATCAATGACCAAAATTGAGGCTGATTCTGCTAACTGATGAATTCTGCTAACCAATTCGAGGGCACGGTATTCAAATCCTACTCTTCGAACAATACCTATGTGCATTTTTACTTTTAGAATATTGCTTTATGTATGTGTCCAATAGTCGGGTATCAGATCTAGAAATATTTTAGTTCTACTTAGTAATCTTTTCCACGTGTGAATTTTATTTTTTCGAGAATGTTCAAGTAATTTTAAATTTGATTAAATTAAAATATTAATTGGACCTTCATTTCTATAATCAAGTATTTATAATTGATGCAAGTGAAAATTTTGGAACTTTATAATTACTTACCTTTTATAAGCATTAAGTACCTGTGTTATAACCAAGAAAAATTCACACTCCGAGCGTAATCATCTCCTAGTTTCCGAACGTATTATCTGTTAAGGTGAAATTTTATGTAATGCTGAAGTGTCCGAGATAATATCTCCGCCAATTCCCCAACCTTTTCCTTTCATGTTTCCAGAAAATTCCACATTTATATTATGCGCAGCTCCCCCATAGTTTTCGTTTCTCCTGTTGACTATTGTTAATATTGGATGAACGGTAAATTGCCCGTTTTTGTTACGGTAATTTGATTTGTACCTCCATTTATTGTTGCCGTCCGTATAGAAGGTTGGTTCGGGAATAATGATTCTCATTTAGATATCTCTAGCGAGGGTTTTTGTTGGGCCTGTTTCGGGTGTCTGAACAAATACATTTTCCCGCTTGAAATGGATATGCTTAATCAAAGGCACGGTCTTCATTGTTAAGTTTATTGAATCGTTATTAAATTAGAGATACCTAACATTCATGTTTCTATTCTGGTGTCTGTACTTTTCATGAGACGCATGTAAATTGGGATCATCCGATAGTGATAACTTTGTTTGCTGCAGTCAAAGGTACCATAATGGTACGTTTGTAACATAATACTCCAGTGTCAACAGTTCGAACTTCGTTTATTTTCTATATTAAGTACCACTGCATTTATCTATAAAGTTATCCCACTAAGATTTACATGTTTCGTAAATGCGTTCTATCTAGCGATTTGTTTTACGAGTATATAAATTGATAGCTCACATCTTTGAATATGTTGCATTTTATTACAGACACTATACTGTAGTATACTAGGAGTACTCAGAATTTCTCTTGGTTTCAACACATCTGATCTGTATGCACAAACACTCGAGAGGATTGAGCTAATCTGGTTACTGACACGTCTGCAATCTACCACAGATAGGACGCCAGTCCCGGATGAGGGTGATACTACGGTAAGAGGGATTAATGCAACAACAATCGTGTTGTGTAATAAATTAGGTGATACATGTATCATATAAATGATGTTATAGATTGACTTGTTGGTTTAGTGATGACAAAGGCGATTGTTGATCGTGAGGTCCTGGTTCGGTTCCGGGGTCGGTCGAACTTTTGTCACTTCTAGTAAAAAAATTCTAGAAACGGCTCGGTGTCTTTATTTGTGTCCGATGTATGCAATAGGCGAATTGGAACTGTTTGCTGATCTGCCCACCCATAAACATAAGTGTACTCTAAAACATCTCCGGATGCGAGATGTTTAAACAATAGATTTATAAAGAAGAAATAATAGCATAAAACACAATCGAATCATGGAAGTTAAATAAACTTTCAAAATCTAATAAAATACACCAAAACTGTTAGCGCTAAATTTATCTCACAATTCCAGTAACTCATTGTCAGAATCCGTTGAACCGAATAAACTACGACTGTCGTTTAATCACACACAAATAAAATAAACTATGGGATAGCATTTAGTTTTAAGTTATTTTATAAAAATGGCCGTTCACCCAACTGCGTACAAACTGAATGTTACAAGTTATTAAAATTTCAACTTGAATTATCAAGGATGAACACTTGGTTGTCTTGGGTTTAAACATTTCCACTTAATGTGAGTTATTTTATATTTTTAACTCCTTGTTGTACATCATAATATGAAATGCGAAAATCGGACTTAATGTCTAGTAGAATTCTTCAGCCTTTTATAAACTTAATTGCGACCATTTTGTAAAGTAGATGTAACATCGCACAAGTTTATTCTTGTGTAATGATGTTAAATACCATTTTCTTTTATTACTTACATTTATAGTCATAGATATAAATGAAGGTTTTTTTGTGCTGCAATTGTGCTCGCGATAAATGTCTGTTTTCTTTCTTTCTTTTCTATACCCGTCTTTAAAGCAATGATGAATATATAATTTTATTGCGCAATAAATTCGAATTTTATTGTGCAATAAATTCGAATATTAGGATAATTGTTTCCGTAATTATGTCAATTTGTACGATTTTCAAAATGGAGATTTAATTAAAATACGCTTCCATTCTACCGACGTTTCATTCAGAGACATCTCAAAGATTTCATGAACTATTTCCTACTATAATTTAAAACTGTCTCGCGTGAACAGTTACGCTTTAATACGTGTTAAATTGTTACGTATTTGACAGCCATGCTTGCAAAATCTAACTCTAAAATGATATTCTGTTCGTCTAGCAGTATTCCTGTTACTATTGTTGTTATATTCGTTAAATAAAGAATTAAAATTATTGCACTGCCTCGTTGGTCGTGTTGGTTGCAAGTGTTACTGCCGGGGTCCAGGGTTCGATTCCAGGATCGAACACTACAAAATTTTCTAATTTAGATTTTCTGGTAGTGGTTCGGAGTTTGGATATGTGCCCGTAGCATGGCAATAGGCTCACCACCTATTCCACAGTGGGATGTAAACGTAACCGGCGAAACGTGGGAGTGTTCTGCATTCCTCTGCCTACCTCTTCGAGGATTACAGGCATGAAGTTACGTTTAAAATTATTACATAATGCGACATCATTTAAACGTAAGTATTTTTCACTCATCATAGAAACAGTATCATCATCATCATCAACCTATCTCAGTCCACTGCTGAACATAGGCCTCCCCCAAAGAGCGCCATTGCGCCCTCTCCTCGGCTTGCCGCATCCAGTCTCTGCCGGTAGCCTTTCGCAGATCGTCATCCCAACTGGCCGGAGGGCGTCCTACACTACGCTTGCCGAGCCGCGGTCTCCACTCCAGAACTCGCCTACTCCACCGGCAGACATGACCATCCCAGCCAACTTCAATGTGCTAATCCTTTAGTACAGAAATAGTATAGAAAGCATAAAATAAATAATTCTTTTTTCGAAATATATGATTTTTACTAATGACTGCCTCGTTGGTTTCAATCGCGACTTCTGACCGGAAGGTTCTGGATTCAAATCCCGGGTCGGGCACTACTGGATTTTTCTAACCTAGACTTAGATTTTTTATTTGTGGCACAGAGTCTGAAATTATGGGTCACTTCCATAGTGGGAAACTTTCAAGTGTACTACATTCCTCTGCCTACCTCTTCGGAGATTACAAACGTGATTTTACGTTTGAACTATGTAGCCTGTAGAAGACGAAACGTCAATTTTCTCAACGTTGAAATAAATATTCCATGATGTTCAGCGTAATAATATGTATATAATGCGTCATATGATCATCAATAAGATTTAATACACTATTAAGTTTTCTAAGAACATCATCATTACATAGAATTTGACAGCTAATTGAAAGTTATTTTCTGTCATTCTATAACCTAATATTATCGTCGTCGTAAAGTATTATTTATTCGTAGTTTATAGCACTGTAACTGTGGTACATAATTATATACAACAACTTAATATACTGCGTCACGGTCCAGTGAAAATTTTACCGAAGTTTCTACTTAAGTACTTACTACTACTAAATTAAGGGATCAGCAACATAGCATAACAAGATCGGATAGCTATCTCACCTGGTATAAGGTGGAATGCAGTCGAGCTATAGAACGCTTGTCTAGAAAATGCCTGTTCTGCGAATGAACAGGAACTTGAATAATTCCAGGTTATACGAATCGGGAAAAACAGATATAGATAAAGATGTTCATTGATTGCACGCTAGCCAATGCAATTAACTAGTCCATTGATGCCGAGCTTAGTGGACCTGAGTGTTGCGTGCGGGTTGTGGGTTCAATTCCCACTCAGAATAAATATTTGTGTGATTTGCTGTGTGTAAAAAATATACATATGTATATATGTAGTTTATCAGCCGTCTGGTTGCATTAACACAAGCGCTCTTAATGCTTAACTTAGAATCAGATTGCAATTTTTCGTATGATATTTCATATTATTATATTAACTCAATTCCATTATTCTAAACATACGTTACAATAATCTTGTTACCATACATGCGGTAAACAATAGCCAACGCTTCAATAACGCTACATATGAGACTTACAGATTCGGTTTGTACATCCCTGAACCCATTGTTCCGCACTAAGTGGGCACGCGATAAATTAGCAAGTCGCCGCACTAATCCGTAACAAAACGGTGCAAGCCAATGGCGTCGTGTTCAATAAATCGAGATTACTGTCCACTGCTGTTAAGCGTCCGTTATTTGTGGCCACAAAAAGCATGGAATGTGGCTAACTGACGTTTCTAAGAATAATCACTTGCATCCGACGGTTTGTTACAATTAATAACTTAATACGATACGTGAGGGACCCGGCGTGAAGATATGTATATATGTATAATACGATACGTTATCACCCGTGATGGCAAGGTACTCTTAATTGTTATTGATTTATTGTAATGCGTAACAAAATATTCTCTGAGGCTGATTTTGACATTAATTTTTTCATTCTGATTGGACGAAAACAGTGTAGTGTATTACGGTAGGAAAACTGTTGCTCGGTTGGAGTATCACACAAAAGGATTGTATATTTAACTCTGTGAATGCGTAAAATGAACTGCGTTCAAGCACATCGTCATCAGCCTATCGCAGTCCACAGTTGAACATCAGGAGTAATGCTTATAATCCCTACATTGGGGATCAACGATGACGCTACTACCTATGAATAGCCAGGGCCTGTAGATGTGCCGTAAATTTTGATACGATGCGATAAAAATATTTGGTATTTAAAATTGAAAAGGAGAAACTCTTATTAATTTGTAAAATTTAATGCTAATATATTAAAATCCTAAAAGGATTTTTCAGCAAACACGTTAATTAATAACATATATAAATTTGAGTTATATAAAAAGCTAATAAGGTATAACTGTGGAACGTGGGAGTGTCAAACACTTCTCTGCTACTTCGAGGATTACACGTGTAATGTTACGTTGACATTTTAACATGAAATGCAGTGCGATTAGCACGGAAAAACTTTATTACATTATTCGGTTAGTATCGCTCGACTCTTGTTTCCTATACTAACAAATAATGATTCGTATATCGGTGTATACTAGTTATATATATTTTGTTTGAATAAGATAACTTCTGTCCTTTGCCTTGGTAGACGGGTTTTGTTTTATCAAACAATTATCAGATAGACCTTCAGAAAATATTTGAACAACATAACCTTACCTAACAAAAACGTGAGAAACATACGAGGGATTAACACTACATGTGGTATTCAGGTCATTTCAATGGATCGACGTCCATGGTCATGATGAATGTAACAAATATTATTACGTTTGATAACAAGCTTGTTCCTAGGTTTTGGGAATTATTATACGTAACTTCACGCCTGTAATCCCCTAAGAGGTAGGCAGAGAAATGCAGAACACGTTACGTTTCACCGGTTACGGTTACGTCCCACTATGGAATAGGCCTATTAATATATTTTTTTTTATCTTCACGCCTGTAATCCCCGAAGAGGTAGGCAGAGGAGTATAGAACACTCCCACGTCTCACCGCATACGTTTTTACGTCCCACTATGGAATAGGTGGTGAGCCTATCGCCATCTATC
>DWEJ01001728.1:0-12495 GCA_018245835.1 Mysoria sejanus stolli | reverse complement strand
CAATTGATTAAGTAGGGAAAATTTAAACAAACGTTCTGGAGTATACTTACAAGTATTGCTGATGAAATGTGGTATTAATAGTTTATTAATAATTTACTTGTTATAATACAATTATTTTTAGTATTAAATAAATTCCATCCAAGTAATTTAGTGATATACAATGACCAAGAATACCTGCTACCATTTAAATAATCATACAACAAGAATATCATTTAAGTAATTATTAATACCAATACTGTAGGAAATCAACATATTTATTGATACTTAATCGTCACGCCAAGTGTTTAACAGCGTGAGCAGCAAGCACAGAAAATGAACATGAAACGCGTTATATTTTGTAAGTTGTTTAAGTAACAGTTTTCTTCAAACCGTTCAACAGCATATTAAAATAAACGTAACATCATGCCTGTAATCCCCGAAGAGTAAGGCAGAGGATTGCAGAACAGTTCCACGTTTCACCAGTAACGTTTACGTCCCACTATACAATAGGTGGTGAGCTTATTGCCATGCATCGGGCACATATCCAAACTTTAAACTACTGCTAGAAAATCTAATTCAGAAAATTTTGTAGTGTTCGACCCGGGAATCGAACCAGGGACCTCCCCATCGGCAGTCGCACCTGCAACCAACACGACCAACGAGGCAGTCAGATTAATATCAAATTAAGTCAGATATTAAAATGTTAATACATTTTGATGTAATGGTGTACGTGAACGATCTGAAAAACAATTATTGTACGCTAGACACTTAGTCTCTTACGCGTATACCTCGCTTTTATTTCAAATATACTAAGTATAAAATATAATTGAGTCTACAAGAACGTAAATTTAATATTAATAAGTGAATAAACTGTATTGGGTAGAAAACAAATTTCGCATGGCAGTTAGGTGACCTCATCCCGACGCTAGCCCGACGTGGGCGACAGTTCGAGTAGACTCTTGTGACATGGCAGGCGACGTCAGCGCTTGCCCGTTCGCACGAAGTTATCGACCTCCCGTTTCTATATCTCACATAAAGAACACCATAACTGGAATTATGCAATTTTTTTTGCTACAGACTGCTAAGGAGTGGTACTATATGCCCGCGTCTATTTCCCGATTGGTATATCTTGGTATTCAAGACATAGGCACTTTTTAGGCAAGTCAATAGGCACTTTTTGGGGCACGTCAATAGGCACTTTTAAGCACGTCAATAGGCACTTTTCAGGCAAGTCAATAGGCACTTTTTAGGCAAGTCAAACTACATCCCGCAACAAGCTACAAGTCAAACTACATCCACTTGCAACATGTCAAACTACATCTCGCTTATCGTCAAGCGAATTTGTATTTAAACGCGAGTACATTGCTATTGAAAACAACATTAGAATATAGGCTACATAAAAATACATAGCAAATATTATGGCAGCGGAACCTTAAAAGACCCAGTTCAACCTAAAGCCGTCCTCATTAGAGCCTACTTAGCAACTTTCTTTCTTTCATCAACAGAAAGTAAACAGCAGCTCTTCTTAATTCCAATTTTACGTCCTTTGAAATTACGAACCGACCAAACTTACTTGTCTCTCTATTTACATTTAATTTTATGAATGGGATTTGAAAACAAGACATGTCTTTGGGAAATTGGAATGAATGTTAAGTTTAATGATAAAATGTCTGTTATAACGTAACATCACGCCTGTAAAGACCGAGGATAGAGACAGAGAAGTGTAGCACCTAACAACGTTTCACCAGTTACGTTCTGAAATATTTTGTGAATATTTGAACAGATAAATAAAATACTAACGAGTAAAGGTTAGTGAATACAAATTTTTAAACAGTGACTACATACTACAAACAAATGAGTATTAATGTAATCTGATATTAAGAAACGCTTCAGTTTTTATTTAGACTCTCTTATCGTTTCAGTGACGGAACACATCTGTGTTCCGACACTGAAAGGAGATCTTCCTTCAGGAGAGGCTTAAGGTCGTAGTTTTGAGTCATAAGAATGCTTAAGTATTGAAATCCATTTCATAACTAAATAGTTTTTAAACTTTACTTCACTTGTAAAACACTAAGTAGAACCCTTTGAAGAACTTCAAATGTAGGCCATTCTTAAGTTATACGTATGTACATGATGTTTGTTACAAGGCTATATACGTTTTTCACGCTTAGCTTGATATATTGCGGCAATTTTTCGAGGGAGGAGACAGAACGGTCCTCAAGGGAGGGTGTCGATGTAAGATCCGGCCCAGTCTTTATCTGACAGACATTGTTGACATTTTCGTGGCCTTAATACAGAGTTTATTTCGTTCAAGACCTCCACTAGTGTCTGTTACTTGTGGAACATGAGACAAAGTACGCAGTAGTGACGTAACTGAGGCAATGCTCGAGTGCTTGGATATATTTTCCGTTTGTTTTATTTTCGTTGAGCTATTAATGTTTTTTACTTCTAAGCTAATTGAGCTTAGTGACCCTACAAAGACTAAAATATGATCTTATAGCATAGTGGATATTTACTAACAGTACCATTGTTCTGCTTTTAAAAGCTTAGATCAATTCAAAACATCTAAACGAAGAAATCAACTCCTAATAAAATCTTGATACATAAATTTCTTAACACAAAAATATGAAAAATACGTCATGAACATGACTGATGATTTGGTCAATTACGATATGTTCCTATGAATTCCTTCGATGTGGCAAATGTTAAGCATAATGTCACATTTCCAAAGCATATAAAGTTATTGATTTTGGCGTGACATTTAAGATTTTCGCTGGCAATAGCGCGGAAGCAAAGAGCTAAGTGGCATCAGCTGCGATCACCACGAAGCTTTAATCTGAATCCACATAATCTGTTATTTTCTCAAACAACAGTAACGTAACATTTTTAATGACTTTATTTAATTTACTACAGATATGTACACTAATTTTATCAGCTGACAAACAGATATATATGTGTATATGAGTCTTAATCAAACCACAGACTTGTAAAAACATTTTCGCAATGAAAAGTAAACCGTAACTTCACGCTTCAAATCCACAAAGAGGTAGGCAGAGGAATGCAGAACACCCACACGTTTCATGGGTTACGTTTACGTCCCACTATGGAATAGGTGTTGAGCTTATTGCCATACACCGGACATATATCCAGACACCGAACCACTACTAGAAAATATGAAATAGATTTTTGTAGTATTCGACCCGAGAATCGAACCCGGGACCTCCCGATCAGCACTCGCACTTGCAACTAACACGACCATTAAGGCAGTCAGATTAATATCAAATTAAGTCAGATATCCAAATGTTAATACATTTCGATGTAATGCTGTACGTGAACGATCTGAAAAACAATTATTGTACGCAAGAAAGTCTCTTACGCGTATACAAAGCACCTTTTATTTCAAATATACTAAGTATAAAATATAATTGAGTCTACAAGAACATTAAAAAACAAAATAATTTTCTCGGTGAAGCAAAGTAATATATTTTTGTTACATAATATCCAGTTTACACAACACAGCCAACAATTAATGTGACTTTGTCAGTCACACTTGTTGTGTTAACTCTTATTAGGTTAGATCCGAGTGTCTACACCGAAACCGACCATTCGCTGCCGTTCTTGAAATACTTTGTCGACTTGATTAAATACTAACCTTACACAACTGGTTACAATGGTTATATTAATATGTTCACGAATTATTTGGCTAATTTGTAAATTTTAGAAAGGACAGGAAATTTTTTTTCTAATACAGTATGTATGTATTTATGTATGTAATTTCACCTTATGCAAAGCTATGGATCGTTCGAAACTGGATCACACAAGTCGAGAAATCTCCTTTATCTAGAAAATAAAGTTACATTATTCCATAGACATATGTAAATATGCCTATGGAAAAATATTAAATTATTATTGATAGAATTTTATTTTCCAGCATTTATCAAGCAGCAACGATTGAAGTAATTTAATGAAAAATCACCACAACGACGCTATCATCGTTGTGTAAACAATATTAGGCCGACGCGGTCCCATTACGACGATTTAATTAGCCGCGAATGTAATTTAACGCGAACCTTGTTCGCTGCGACAACCGCTAAAATTATTATAACATGATTATCTTTTTTATTTGTATCGCATATGTGTAATGTTGATAATATATTACCGTTTGATGTATTATTCTCGAGTACATTTATAAATTCGGCTGCCTTACTTGGCTTGATCTAATCCCTGTAATTGCAGAAATATTGTTAGTCTCTATATTGTTACAGCATATTATATTATACAATGTACATTAGCTCTGCGGCGTGGCATATTATGGGCTTTAACCCTTATTCTTAGAGTAGAGCTGTCTCCATCAGTAGAATGATCAAAAGAGTCAAGAGAAAGGTAAACAGAGAGACTATATACAGGATCTGCGCAACTGATTCTAAATTTATTACGTAACTTCACGCCTGTAATCCACGAAGAGGTAGGCAGAGGAACGCAGAACACTCCCACGATTCACCAGTTACGTTTACGTTCCGTGGTGAGCCTATTGCCATGCATCGGGCACATATCCAGACTCCGAACCACTACTAGAAAATCTAAATTAGAAAATGTTGTAATGTTCGACCTGGGAATCGAAACTGGGACCTCCCGATCGTCAGTCGCACCTGCAACCAACACGACCAAGGAGGTAGTCCAATATATTACGCTTATTATATACTGATTAAAAAGTTATTTCAATACACGAGCATTTATGACGACTGTAATTAATGTTGAGGCAATAAAAGAAACCTATCAAGACAGTAGAGAGTGGAAATCCTTAAACCCTGCCTACCTCTATAGGTTATATATACGTGACGATATACATATATGTGCGTATGTTACGTATTACACCACTCACAACCATGCGAATCTTTTGGCCGAAAATTTCAAATTTCTGATCTGGCTTTTCTAATAGGAGTAGAGGTATCATTCAAAACTAATTCCATTAACGTGTACTACGCTCGCAGTACAATTCATTTGATGTTCAAGAGCAAACTTGAATGTCTTTAAGACTCCGTTTGACAAAGGCACCTCCCCATCATATTTATGACCTTTCGTCGTTAACGTAACTTGGATCGTTAAGCACGAGCTCGCTGAAACCGTCGTCAATTTAAATTTTTACACGCCCAATATAACACTACGGCCGGTCACGAAATAGAATATTCCAGATATGCAAAGCTCTGTTTACACCGCGCTCGTAAACCAGAAGGGCCTCGTCAAATTCATCGCGTGTCCAGTTCACATGCGTACGTAATGTCTCGAACGGTGTTGTCATCGTGCCTTATGACAATATTGTGTAAGTTTAATCAAAATTTATGATTGCCCGCTAGAGAGTTTGTTTTTCATTTACATCATTACAATTAAAACTCGTGTAAATATAGATGTTTGTTTATAGCTCTAGAAGTGTTTAAAGCTTGAATTACATGAAAATTTATGTAATGTATTCGTGTTGATATGTATTCACGATTTTCTGAGAACCATTGAATAAACTTATTTAAAGTGGTTTTTGAAGTACCTCCTGAATTTAGCAGTTTTCTATACAAGAGTAGCATGTTAGCTTGGAATGTTAGTATTTTAGATTTACGTTGCATTCATTATGTTAAAAACATAAATTGACGCACTTGAACTAATAATTGAAAATGATAATATCTATGGAAAATATTTTGTTTCAAAAAACCGGGGGAAAATATCAAAAACACGATATAGTTAAAGCCTGACAATTACCGAAGACTTTTATATCGATTACTGGCTGCGCCCGCGGGCGAAGCCGCGGGCGCAGCCAGCTAGTAATCGCGCAGCCTAGCTAGTAATCGTAAGGGTTTTGAACACTGTCTTCGATTATAACTATTGAAGTGTATTAGTATTGGGCAGATTTTGGCGGAAATGATCGTCATTGGTGTATGAACGCTAGCATGACGCGCGACAAATCTATGACGACCGCAATCATGACGCGCGACTAATCTACGGTGATCGCGGTCATGACGCGCGACTAATCTACAGTGACCACGGTCATGACGAAATGAGTGCGTCAGCCATCATACGTCGTATCATGGAATAAGTGATGAGCAAGTTATAAAAATATTTGATATAAACCACGTTTTTAATATAAATATCATTTTTGCTTGTTAACGCATTACGACGATGCTTAGCCTTATTTTACTAAAAAATAAATAAATAACTTATTTTACTAAAAGATAACACACGCTGTTTTCTGATTACAGCGGTTGAATGCTGGCTGTAATATTTTTGTTTTGAAAGTACATATTATGACGATGTGTGAAAGTAACAATACTCTGCTGCAAGAGAGTGAAGTGAAGCGATTCGTTAGATTTATTGCTCAATATACACTTTCGGTTATTTGTCCACGCTTGTATACACACGAGTATCCTGTTTGGAACAAATGTTCCATAGGCATGAGCTACGTTATTACTAGTTTTTTCTAGAAACTTTTCAATTTAGATTAGATTTAAACATCAAGATGTTTACAACGCACTTGCTTTTGTCCATATTTTCCGTAACAGTAGTGGCTTCAAATTCGCGTAACGTCTGACTGAACGTTTGACAGTAGCAAAGTACCAAGACTACCGAGCTCGAGGTTATAGGGTTGATTTTTATGTTGGATAAATATTTAATTGGTGAACAGGTTGGACTTGTTGGACGAGTTATTGCAAGGGTGATTGATAATCCTGGGATTGCACGGGTGATTGACGAGGAATTACAAGGGTGATGGAGAGGTCCTGAAAATAAATAAATCCCGGGCCGAGTACAATTTGATTTTTCCTATTTGGATATTCTAATAGAAGCTGTGAGTCTGAACTTGTAGGCACCTACTCGTAGTGTACTCGTATGTCAATATTTTCACGTTCCATTCCACATACTTAGAAGTGAACTGCACTCCTGTGTCAACCTCTTCGGGGATTACAGTCGTGATGTTACGGCTTATGGTGCTAAATAAGCTTTCCCGTCCTAACGCTGACAATTCCAATCACATGGAGAATAAAATCCAATTTAAACTCACGCGATAAATTCTGTGGTGAATTCTTCTTAAATCAAGCGTTTTAATAAAAAAAAATGGAAGTGCGTTATAAGCTAGTTCAATTTCAAAGTGCTTAAACACACAAAGAACGTGAACACGTGAACTCGTGAACTGATATCACTTGGCCCTAACCTGTCACACGTACGCCGTTCAAAATAAATTAATCCGCGCATCACGGCGCGGGTGTGTCTAACAGCTATGGAATTAATTAGAAACCAGCGCATATCTGATTCAGTTCACGACTTTCACGTGTTATAAAGTTTGTTCACCCGCCACTGACAGCGTGTAGTTTACAATTCAATTATCATAATGTCTTGCGGTGCGAAATGTTTTTATTGTCGATAAATTATGCAAGCAAAAGGGTGAGAATGAGCATGTAGGGAATATTAATTTTCGTGAATTTCGATTAAAAAGAAATTAATTAAAAATAAATTAGTTTGTATGTCAATCGGACAAACAGATCATTATTATCGACTTCATTATTAGAGAGCACTGCGTCGGCTTATCTCCGGGGACATGGCCATCAGCGCGCGCGCATGCATTGATTTCGAGACTGTTCGATCAGGACGCTTGCTACGACCCTCATTTTTGAGTGAATATCGTGTTTGAGTGATCTAGTGATATCGCATGAAATAAATTATTTAACATCTTTATTTCTTCCAACTTAGACCATTTATACAATGATTTATTTGATGAAGAATCATGAGAGAGTTGTTAACCGATAGTTGTTAAGATTACATAGCAGCGTTTTAAAATAAAATATCTTAACATCTGCAATTTTTGAAACTTACAACTATTAAACAAACATTTATTTGATGAAGGATTAAGAGGTGTTACATTGTGTAATGATTAATCAGGCGACAATCTGGCACGTCTGCGCTAACAGCCGTGCGGTAGGAATAAATTAGGAATTACATATTCGTAACAAGGACTTTCAGCTGTGGAGTTCATTGCCACTAGTGGATGAGACAATGTGATGAATACTGCAGTATTTACAAAGTCTGTATCAACTCTACATTTGAAGATTAAACTTAAATTATCACGGTATTATATTTTTTTTGAAAAGATTAAAATTTCAAAACGATTTGTAACAAGATATTTAATATCTATGTTGAAGCACCTCAGAACTGTAATAAATTTATATGGCCGATGGTGCTCCCTGCCTAACGCGTAAGGGACCTAACGTGATGCTAAAACAATAATATTATATAATTTATTAAATGTTGCCAGGTATTCGTATCATAAAAAAGTGTGTATCATAAAATATTGCATTGTAAAAAAAACAGTATAGATTGTGTAATGGTATCTCGACGCCGCTGGCCGGATTGAAAGCGGTTTATTGTCGATGCGAAACTCGTAAATAATATCGTCAAACTTAGTACTAAAATACATATAATTATCACAACTAAATGGTGTTTAGGGAGGCGAATAAATTTTTATTAGTACTTTTCAAATGTTAAGAGAGCCGTTTACTTGAATTCGTACCGAACGTCGAGGCGGCGATATTTAATTGCTAATGTTTTAGTTTCAAACATAAAAATACAATATTAAGAAAGTCTTTAAAGAATGTGAATATAGATAGAAATTTAACATTCCTGTAAACTCTTTAACTATAAATATATATATTTACTCATATACTACGTGCATTTAAATGTTTTTCAATGCTTTTTCAAACGTACAATCATAGCCAGTGGGGATCATATCAATAGTGATATAGTGAACGATGACTGCTGCTTTTCAACACATCTCGCTGACGATATCACATTAAACATTTACATAACCAGTCAATTCTCCATCAACAATCTACAGCGGAGGGCCAGTCGTAAGTTTGACGTCTGCCAGACGCAATAAACCGTAGTAAAGTATAAAAGTTGTTCGCCGGACTCTGTTTTAGTATTCTACGTCGCACACAATCCAAATATTAAGCGCAAAATTCAGTTGAACTTTTATACATAATAAGAATGTACATTACGAATTGTAAATTTGGACTTTATTACGCTTTTATTGAATACCAACGTACGCGTGTATCATAAACAATTAAATGCTTAAATAACACGTTTAGTTGTTCTCAAATAAAAACTTAATTCAGGATTCGAGAGAGATAGAAGAAAATATTTGAGATAAAATAGACGTGTGAGAAATACGCGATTACCGTAATTATAAGATGGACGTTTTTTTCTACAAAAAGACTGCAAATACATAAATCGTGGACATGAGAATTATTTATAGGAGCGTTGCTCGTACAATCTTTTTGGCAAATCTCATTCGGCACCCGCTAACGTTAATGGTATAAACCACTTTGTGCTTATGTTTCAGGTCAAACTAGTGTAATTATAAACGAAGGCTTCTACAAAAATATAAAATAAGAAATATCAATAATATTTTCGTAATATTGTTCATCATCATAAATATCATCATCATTACCTTGATCATTATCCCCGTAACATAAGTATTCCGAATAGCACGCCGTATTGTTTATTCCATTCATACGATTTCACATACAATTACACGATTGTCGGTATCAGAAACTGAAACGAAACGCCCAATAATACTGGAGTCACGTATTGATTCGATTGCAATGTTATAAAGGGACTTTTACCTTTACGACCCTATTATGTACGTACGAGTAATTGCACGGGAGTACTTATTGGCACATCAAAAGGGTCAAGGACCTCTATCTGTCCTTACCTCAGCTGTTTGCGGTGGTCATAAAATGCCAATTATGGATCTTTACCACAGACCGTACAAAGTATAGATATGACACGTCGAGGTCGTAAAAATTTTGCTTACAGATTGACATTTTCAATGAAATTACAATAAATAAATATATAAATTCTAAGAAAGGAGATTATACATGCCGACAGTATGACTCAAGTTTGACAACACTTTTGTTCTTGTAAACATGTATAGACTATAACGAATTATTATGATCTGATCTATTTGAATTATCAGTACTTTTTGAAATAAAATCTTTGCTCATACATGTAGAGATTCATAGTAGACCATATTGCATCACTCGTTCGGGGTGCTTCTGCAATATGTCTAAAAGAATTCCTATTTATAAATTAACTTTAACGGAAGAAGCTTTATCTGTAACGTGACGGCTGTCTGATTATCTGTGCTTATTTTTGGACCCTTTATAACTCCACTATTGGACATGGATCTGATTCTCCGATTTAAAAGGTTAAGGTCAATCATTCATTTGTATAACCGGTCTTAAACCTGAAAACTAGGTGAGGTATTCTGTTTGACTATTTTCTGTGGTCTTCACGAGTGTAGTCGCAGAAATCCTTTCTCTCGGCTCGAGTTAGTTTTATTTTACGACATTAACGTGCTTCATCAACAAAGCCGCAAGTATATTTTCAGGTTTTTACTCGATCGTCAAAAGGCTTTACTATTCTTGTTGAGTCGTGGGCTACTTTGAGAGAATTGTTTGCTTTATGCATCCAATGTTCACCTATAATAGTTACTGTAGTAAGTATGATATGAAAACAAGTTGAACGAGATATAAACTTATATTTACTATAGATTTGTTCGATGAACGAAATCTAAAATATGAACATGAACATGACAAAATATTTTCTGGCATTTAAAAAATTGGCAATCGCTATTTAATATTCAACTAACAATTTATTCATTTAATACAAAGGTTAGGGATAATACATATTTTTTCTTAATTTTTCTCCTTCATACATACATAATTATAATATAAAATTTTATATACAAAACTTAAAAACACAATAAACTTTATATTCTGAGTGAATAAAAGTTCAAGAACGACCGCCTGTGTATATTTCTTCATATATTAACTGTCTTGAATACTTATTCAATGTGAACATCGTATTCATTTTCTTAGTGGACTTACATCACCCTGTAACATACTTTTAAAACGCAATAGGTGTGCAAAGGAAACTATACAGTGTTTATAATTACAGTACTTCCTTCAATACTGACGAGAAAATATTGACCTTATTTAATATTGACTTACACATGCTACGATTGTAGCGGTCTCGTAGAATCTCGTAGCGCACTGTGGGTACGAGCAAATAGCTGTTGGTGGATGCGTAGTACCGCTGCGGCTACGAAATCGCATAAATCAGTAAGCAATACATGTATTTCCTTTGACAAATTTAAGCAACTCATTAATTATAGAAATATGCTAATTTATATCTTATACTCTGAAACATTTATTTAAATAGATAAAGAAAGCGATCAAAATAGTTTTGTATTTACCATAGTAGTCATATATATGAATACTTTTTTCTTTTCCTAGCACGTTGAAACGTAAGAAAATTTATTACTGTTGAGTAAAACTTTCTCCTTTTTAAAGAAAGACAATCTTATAGCCTGCAGAAACTAAACGTATTTAATAAGCAGAATATCCGGAGTTTTACTAAAGTTTAATATTCATTCATAGAAACAAACATGTGACTATTTCTACTATATTTTTCTGACGAGTGCACTCTAACTTAAGTATGTAAATATTTTTAGCTTCAACTCTGCTCCCTGCTAACTTGGAGAAGAACAACTTTTAACACAAGAAGTTCAGGATAAAGGAACATGTATTCATATTTAAAAGCCGATGCCTTAATCCTGAGAAAAAGCGTGTATTGTTTGCAAGCTATAATAATCCTGGTCACATACACACATACACACGCACGTGCTTCTGAATTCTAACGAATCAGACGCCCCAATGGAAATAAAATACAGGACTCGTCAGCTCATAAAAATACATTTTAAACGATTCTAAAGATAAGATAGAAACATTTATTGTTTTCTTTACCTTGCGAGTACTTTTTAATATGAAACATAGCCTGTGGGAATTAATAATATGATTCATACATGTGTCGACAGTCTATTTTTTGTTCTTTTTTTGACTCCGTACAATATCCACGATATACCCACGCTAGCGAACAGAAGTGTCACTGAGCTCATTATGATGAAATGTGTTTTTATCATCATCATCAATATTAGCCTATTACAGTACACTGCTGCCTCCCTTGATGGGTTATGCCCATAAACCCCACGCTGGGCAAGCAGGGGGATCCTAGAGCATCGTTTCCCGCACCAATGCAGCATGTATACTAAAACTGTATTATAATTTTTATTACAAGACTAAATAATGCGTACCTTAACCGTACTCTTCATAGGCGGAATTATAAAGCGATCGTTCTTACGAGTGCATACACTAGTACACCTTAAGTCTAGTACTAGATCCTTAATATTGACAGCTGACCTCGCTTATTTTCTAATATTGTACGTAAGATTATAACAACTTATATGTCATCGTTGAAATAAATAAAACGTAACATCACGCCTGTAATCCCCGAAAATGTAGACAGAAGAGTGGAGTACACAATAGCGTTTCACGTATTATTTACGTTTACGTATTATTTACGAATTCGAAATTACTTTTTATGCCCGATGCATGGCAATAGGCTCACCACCTATTCCAT
>DWEJ01001727.1:0-12497 GCA_018245835.1 Mysoria sejanus stolli | reverse complement strand
GAAAGTAAAATAAACGCGGTCGAGATGAGGTTGTTTCGTCACATTTGCGGCTTGCCACTCGCCGACCGCGTTCGTAATTCTGACGTAAGGAAGATACTTAGTATGAAAGTATAGGTGTAAAAATGAGAAAGAGCATGCTCCGATGGTTCGGACATGTGGAGAGAATGGCTGATGAAAGAATGACGAAGCCGATATATAATGCGAATGTTGAAGGACGCAGGTGCCGAAGGAGGCCAAGACTCACCTATCTAGATGGAATAGGCCAAATACTGGCTGATGGGAGAGTCAGAAGTCTCCGAAAACGAAGTGCATGTATGAAAAGGGTTATGAATGTGGAGGAGGCGCGGCAGGTCTGCAAGGATAGAGATATTTGGCACTCCGTGCTCTCTGCGTACCCTGTGAGGGACCCGGCGTGAAGATATGTATGTATGTATGCATAAACTATTAACGTAGAACGTAACCTGAAATCCCCGAAGAGGTAGGTAGAGGAATGCAGAACACTCCCACGTGTCACCGGGTACGTTTACGTCCCACTATGGAACAGGTGGTGAGCCTATTGTCATGCATCGAGCACATATTCAGATTCCGAACCGCTACTAGAAAATTTAAATTAGCAAATTTTGTAATTTTCTACCCGGGAATCAAACCCTTCCTTCCGTCGGCAGTCGCACCTGCAACCAAAATGATCAACGAGGTCGCATTGGTTGGTTTTATATTTGTTTAAATTCTAATTTACCTTGGAGTAAAATGAAGCGTTTCGAGGTCCTGACTGTAAAATACACAAAACATTATAACTATCTATAATATGTAATAATGACGTGTGAAATTTAAAATTTTAAAAAAGTCAATATACACTTACAATATACTTCGAAAAGTCTATCTGCTAGGTCCTGGGCATTTTTCGAACCACTGACAATCCCTTTTCCGACTATAAACAGTACATTTATATTATAAACACGCATAAAAATTTTCAAGCTTAATGTTCCATTTTCAATGTTACTTACGGCCTGGTTCTTCGACTGTGAAAAAGATAAAGCAAATAATTTGTCTTATAATTGAAGTATAAAAAGGGCGTATGACATTAAATTTGAAAATAATTATATGAATTTTACTTTTGTAAACATGTTTGTTAGCGTAGACAATGCGAGTAACTGTGATCTGTGATCCCAGCAGAATGCTCAGCGTGGGGATAACCCCTCAGCGGCGACTTATGTCCAGCAGTGGACTGCTATAGAACGCTGATGAAAATGTTAAATATTGTGCAGTACAAATATTATACATTTTTACGTCATAAACTTAATACGTACTTCGATTGCGGATAAAAATGTACTTAAAATAAACAGTTTATTAAATTTTAAAATTCGTGTTGCACGCAACTGAAGTAAATAGCTTTAGCTATAATATTGATAGCTAAGCTTGATATTGATAGCCTATTTGTGATAAACAAAATGATTTTCACTCTATACTTATACTTTTTCAATTTGAATTATTATATCCGTTTCTAACTTCGTGTTACTTTTGTCCCCTTTACATATTTTTATCTACTTTGTGTTACCTTTATTTATCAACTTCTTCGTTAATGGCAACAGTTCCCCCGGTGTTAGCGTATCTCCTGTAATATATTATTAATGTATGTTAACTTCTCTTTCGTATATGCATATATGTATTATACGTAGCATAATATTAATAATAGTCCCTCACCTGTGATAAGTGGTCTCTCTGTTACTACAACATAAAAGAAAGTTTTGTAACTTAATACGAAATGATTTTTAAATTCAATTGGTGTTAAGTGAGGATTGGCAACTGTTCTCCTGTGAGAATATGCCTTCTTTTGCACATGTTTGCAATTGTCTCGTCTAACATTACTGTAATATTACAGGAATGACGTTAAGAGTAAAATATAACGTAATTAAGGTAGAACATTTTTTGCAAAGCTCAGTCTTCGTGTGTTTTTTCTACATTCGCGGTAACAATAGCTGTGGTGAGAAAATTTAATGACTATTCAAAATATTGGTTTTATTCGTTGCTATCACTACACATATATACATATGAATGTACATATATTTAATTATTTGAAATACCAAAAGATTTATATACAAACATTAAAAATTTTATAAACGGCGATTTTAACTCAAGCTACGTGACAATTTCCTTTCAAGTTATTACTAAAACAATATTTTGAACCGCTTTATTGAAAAGAAAACCAAACAGAGCTCCGCCGCACAATAAACGTAAGTGAGTTTATCCAGTGCAAGCAAACTTAACAGTCTTCAACGCTTACTTGATTTATTTTACAGACGACAAACCTTTTCAAAAATATTTAAACCTATATAATTATTATATGAAATGGACCGATTTTCAATATTAAATTAATTGCCGTTCCTATGCGTCCTATGCTGAGAAAATTTGAATATCTTACTAATAAACATATATCATAATTAATTAATGATTATCAACAAATAACAGTAAAAATGAACAATACTAAGTAAATTATTAATTCCGGAGCGTTTAAATTAGAACGAAAATTTGTAGGATTGAACGCGCACCTGCGTTCCGATTTTTCAATAATAAATCCCCACCATTCAATTTTTGTATCTCAATTAATTTTTACGATGCATTCGCAGCTGAGAAAGTGAGCAGATGATATTTAAAATCAAATTTACTGCTCTTACTCACTGAGGTGAAAGGCATATTAATGTCTTAATATGTTTTCACAATAAAATTAATGGAATGAACGAAAAACGCCAGCTTTCCTTTAACTTCAGCGCAAACAGTTTTTAATGAGTACTTACTTATTGGAGGAGATAAATCAACTAGCCGTGTGAAAACCTGCGTGTTGGTATAAGTAACTATTAAATTAAATATAACTATTATTAAACCGTTAATAATTAAAAGTATACTTATTTTGAAATACAACAAGATTTATAGTAAACTTACGGGTATTAATACTAGGAGTAAAATATAATTTGAATTTTTTAATGGAGAGACCATTGCAGGCAGAAGTTACAAAGCTCTATAAATTAAAAAATACGCTACACAAGAAAATTTTATTGTGCAGTTCAATCAAAATGCAACAACCGTGCAATTGTTGCCGGTGAATAAAGCATTTTTTATTACATTCTCAATTAGTCCTTAACTAAAGGATACACTAGGAATTTTTAGTTTTGCAAAGCCTATATATATCTTAGTGTATATAAACTTATAAATACACAGTAATTGGTAAACTAGATAGCGTCCGTTCGCCAGCGTTTTCCTCCTACCTGTGTCGGCTATTAAATTAAGGGGTACGAATTGCCCTGATCAACTTTGGGGGTTAGCGGAGCTACTGTAATTAGGGGTATAGATTAAATTTCCGAGTGGCAACACAGCCTTGTCACAATTACTATTTAGACATTCTCTATTAAAGTTTTTTTACTACAATTATTATGAAAGTGCACACTAGCTATAACATCACGCTTGTATTTTCTCAAAAATGGTGGCAAATACACGTAGAACACCCACACACTCTACTTATAAATTTAAAATACTAAATTATAATAGTTGTTATGTATGTTTTGTTATTTATATTACATTTCAACAGTTTCACTAATTTATGAGCCACATTAAGAGTTCACGTTAATATTATTTAGGAAACTTTGAATTTCAACTTGGTACAGAAATATCATCTAGACACTTTGTGACTTGTAAATTGTGGCGTCGCTACAGAAACACGGAGCGAAATGCTAATACGTTGAACGTAACTAAATATTCCCACATATTCCCACCTCGCGCCGCGGCGGAGGCCGGGACCGCCCAGCGCCGTGATTAGATAAACAGGATACCTTAGGCGCTTTGCGTAACATGTGTTGGTATATATGACAATCCTACGACGGCTAGGTTGAGGTAATATTGCGCCTATTTTCTGCTTTCTTTGGGTATGCATGTGATTTAATATAAATAAAAATAAAATAATAGTGGGACGTGAACGTAACTGGTGAAACATGGGAGTATTCTGCATCCTCTGCCTACCTCTTCGGGTATTACAGGCGTGAAGTTAAAGTTTTTTTTTTAGATAAAATAATTCATGTTATTTATGCTACTCCATGGAACGTGTAACATGCAAGTGAAACGTAGGAGCTCTAGGCTCCTATGTCTAGCTTGAGGAAATCTTTGGGGAAAATATGAAATCAATATTTTCGATATCTCCATACACGGCCTTCTGATTTCCAAGTAGCACAGCCTCTGCTATGCTAACCAGACGTTTAACGAACTACATTATGGTTTTTTCAGTATATACTTATATAGATACATTTTATGTGATTGTTTTATATAGATAAATTAATAATTATGTATTATTATTATAAAAAAATATATTTTTCAAAATTGTTCGAACCCAACTCGTAAAACATTGAATGCGAAAAATTTATACATTTTTTTCTTTTAATCATTATTATATTTATCACAATATATTTTAATAATATAATCGACGTATGTACTTGGATAATAATGTCCTGTAACTAAAACGACCCTCGACAAACTTGATAATGCCCATAGGAATTACGTTTACCAACAAAGTACCCTCATTTACTATACAGCATATTTCCTCTAAAATTATAAGTTTTTTAAACATTTAATATCATCACGCCATCTTCCTTATGGGATAAGGGAGAGCAGTGATAACCAAATTTCTCCATCTTTTTAAACTTGATCCACTTTTTCTCTAATAATATATCGCACTGTCTACATGCACAATGTACAGTCTGAACGCCCGGAAATGTCTTAAGCCAGAAGAAATTAACGATCGATACAGAGTTGGCGGTGTCTCAGAATTTCTCAGATATTCTCAGCCTTACAATTATGGGACAGAGGCGGGCAAAATGGAAACGACTTTGCGCTGATCCTATTTAAGGCGAGGTATTTGCATCAATGTTTAGATTGATTTAATTATATAGATGCTGCGTTGCGATATAGTATTGTGTTGTGGGATCTTTCTGTTCTTTTTAATGTAGACTCTATCTATATTTGTCACTCAGTGCGCTCTGCCCACCCCATAAGAGATCAAGCATGAGTTCACTATAGTAATAACATCAGATCGAACACAATCGCGTATAACAATAAAAATAATATCTTAGGACATCTCCACACACGGCCACTTAAAATAAGCGTCAAGGGAGCTTGTAGTATGGTGACCAGACGGCTGATAAACTACATAATTATATTAAATTAAATTGATATTTACTAGAACTATATATTATAACTATGAACCATACTAGGATTTGAATGTTTTAGTGTATTTTTTTTGAATCCTAACTTGAATACCTGATCACAGGAATGTACTTAAACATAAATAAACAAATCCAGACAACAAAAAACGGTGTAGTTTATTCCGAATTCCCCCATATGCAAATTTAAACGGGCGGCAACGCTCTACCCCACTCATGCGACTGGGCGTGTAAATTGATTAAAATTACCTCAACTTGTGGTCCTTCATATTAATAAACGTAAAGAACCTGTATTACCTTTAATTACACTAATAGATAATGCTCCCATGTTTTTTTTATAATTTTTTAATTATTATTCTTTTATTATTATATCTCACGCTTGTTCCTTGCAAGCTAGACAGTCTTCATCCGTGCTTCGTTTACATTTTTTTATTTATTTATTCAAATGACATTCATCTTGTAGATATTCGCAAATCGAATTTATAATCGTTACGAAACAGCTGCTTTCGGCGTTGCTCCGGTGATTGATGACACCGTGTGACGTCACTCGCAGCAGCCATAAATTGACGTAATTGATGCTCTACGTCTTCTTAACTAACAATAGATTGAGTGCCGTTACTAAATGGTCGATGATGGCGCTTTGTTATTGAGCTATCACGACACATTGTGACGTCACTGGTGTTTCCGTAACACGACGCGGGTGTTGGGCTGTGTGGTGTTATCAATATTAAATATTCTTGTTAGTAGCAATAGTTAGTATTATTTTGTTTGTTGTACAAATATCATGACTATGGCTATATGCCTTAAACCTTAAATGTTCTATGACGCCACAGTTAGCGAACTACGAATTTTGTATGCCTCAATAAAAATTGTAAAGTTCGTCTGCCATATCGATAAATAAATAGTAGAGTTGATAAGCGCCGATCATAGAATATGAGTAAAACGTTTGACATAGAATCGTGGTACCCAGCGGCCGCGCGGTGAAAGGTTGGCGCGCGATGACCTGCAACAGATACTCGCCCGCTCGGGCCGATAAAGAAGCTTGTTCTATTGTAAACGCCAGTTTCGCCACTTAGCGCACTCTCACTGCATAGAAAGATGCTAGCGCTGTACAAATCACTAACGAGTTTCGTAAAGAATACATCGCTGACCCGATCTGGATATCTGTTGGCGTATTGTGAAAATGTTCAGCACAAACCGATGCGGTTCCACTCGTCGGTTCCAAATTACATTTGTTTACGTTTATAGCTCTGTGTTTTGTTTCTTTGCGGTGTGTAATTTTAGTGTTGATCACTTTGTTTAGTACGATTTACTATTTGAATTGTTAATGTGTTATGTGTTAAAATATCATGACACATATGTATATTTTAAATATGTGGTATCTGTTTTACATGGATATGTTATGTTCATGATGAAATTATGAATGTAATAACTTAGTTAAGTGCTGTTTAGTAGGTTTAGAATTTAGTCTCCCACTATGGGTGCTCGGTTCGAATGTTTACGCACTTGTTTCTTTACAAAATTATTTAAGGGTTGAATGTTTCATGAGTGTTTATACATATATGAACCGACTTAAC
This sequence comes from Mysoria sejanus stolli, assembly GCA_018245835.1. Lineage (NCBI taxonomy): Eukaryota > Metazoa > Arthropoda > Insecta > Lepidoptera > Hesperiidae > Mysarbia > Mysarbia sejanus. Next base: position 5,719 of record DWEJ01001727.1, on the reverse strand, counting down.
TCACTTATGTTTAAATAAATAAGTATATTAAATATCATTCCCTATAAAGTAAAAGAATACATTACAAAGTAACATTACAACATTTGAGACGTATGTGCATCTTAGAATTTTCAATAATGTTCACTAATACGTGTGAAAATTGCGAGCCCGCATTTCGTCAGAGTAGCAAACTATGCTTTTAAACCTTCTCAATCTTAAGTACTTTGCCCGACTGTGGAACGATAAAAGTGCTCAAAATGACGATGATGTCAAAGTTACTATAAATTAAGGTAATTACATCTTTCAATAAAATCAAAATGTACACACTGACACACATCGCTCACATACAATACTCTTTGTCATTACACAATAAAACACATCTCGATAAAAGACAGATAAGCAACATAATATAAAAGTGATATTCTGTGCACTTTGTATCAAATGTAAGATGGAGCGTAACTGATACCTTGACACGTAGAAAGGTCGAAAAGTAAACGCAGTTTGAAATTTGTCGAATATCTACTCTACCGCCCGCGTCACATAATTTTACACAGGCCGATAGCGATCCGAGCCGCCGTCTAGACGCGACAGACGCGCTAGACCGGTCTCACGATCGTTATAGCAAGCGCTAGACTCGACGCGTCTTCTCGCCGATCTGTCAACCAACAGATCGGGCTTAAGAATGAAGAATGTTGATGATAATGCGACTAAGGTATGAATCTCGATCGAAGTTGGGTGTCGAGAGCGAAGTGTTAGCCTCGTATGAGTGCTGCAGTGCCGACAGTGTGACAGTGGCAATCAGAGCTAGGCGATATGTATATATATAAAAACATAAAGTACGTGCATTTAACAAAAGGAAGAAGTTAAATGTTAGTTGCAAAGGTCAGCCTTTTATGTAGTTAATACTCGCTATCCATATCGACCCTTCTGTCGTTCCACTGTTGGAACATGAGTTTCCTCTCAGAATGAGAGGGTAAGGCCATAGTCTGCCGCGCTGGCCAAGTGCGGGTTGGCAGACTTCACACACCTTAGAGAACAATTTTTTTTTTTAACTCAAGGTGTGCAGGTTTCCTCACGATGTTTTCCTTCACCGAATAGCAAGTGATATTTATTAAACTTAAAACGCACATTTTTAAGAGGTGCGCGCCAGAGATTTGAACCCGGTCTCCCGGCGTGAGAGGTCGAATTTCAAACCACTAGGCTATCACTGCTATATATGTATATAACACAATTAATAATACATAATATGTATATAACACAAATTATGAGGTTGTCTTGGAAATTGGAATTGAATTGGAATGTTATTCGCGCATGATTTTAGCGTTGAAGCTGCGAGAAAATGTGCTATGCGATCCCCACCCTGCATGCCCAGCGTGGGTTAATTAACCCCTCAAGAGAGGCCTCTGTCCAGCAGTTGACGGCAATAGGCTAATGATAAAGATGATGAATTTTACAATATTCATTCAACAATTTGCTCGTGACACCTTTATATTTGACCTGTAAGAAACGAAGAAATTAATGTTCAATGAGATTTTCTTCATTATTATAATCATAATTTCGTTACCAGTTAGATTTTTCATGCTTCGAATTACTAGTTGAAATTTGTAGTAGTTATTCATGGATATTCCGTGTTCCGATGTAAGTTCAACTCGTGAAATACGAGAGTATACAACGCCACTCAATCTACCACTTCAGCGATTACAGGTATGATATTACGTTTTTATTAGATATCCAAACAAAATAACGTAATGTAACTTCACGTCTGTATTCCCCGAAGAGGTAGGCAGAGGATTGCAGAACAAAATACTTCCTATAAAACAATAGAAAATTATTTTAACCTTATCCTAACAAAAGATATTAACTTTCATTACAACATTATACATCTAATAATATATTATAGCGTTCCGCATCTTCCGCAATCTACAAGTTAATAGAACATTCTCTTTACTGCATATGAAGAAACTCTTGAACACTCATAATCGTCGCGTGATGGGTAATACTTAGTCTTAACGCATTAACGTCGAACGAGATTTACGTCTTGGGACCTGCGTCAATGTTGCCAATGCGTCATACATTATCTTACCTAATTATATTACAACTTTACGTTTATTCGCGGAAAATGAAAACGAAAAAATTAAACACAGATTAGCTGATATGTTCCTTTTTTAAAAGCAATAACTTCACCATGAACAATAACCTCATATGTAGGGTGAGCGAGATACAGTTAATGTTGTTATACCTGGAAAATACCGATAAAACCGTATCTTGAACAATTCCAGGTTGTTTGGAGGTGTTAAAAAAAAGCTGAAAATATTTTCAGTTTACATGGTCCCTTTTTAACTATTGTCAGTATTTTTTTTTAAATTTGAATTTATTCACATCCACCGAAATATTTGTATAGGCTATAACAGCCTGATAATATATATTTTCCTCGTAAGCCTCCAGTGATATCTTCTGATGTCGTTAAAATATCTGAAAAGATATAGCAACACAATATCTCAGTTCTTAGATAAGGACCGCAAACATATACATTTATTATGGCGTGGCTTGCGATGTAATGGTTACCTATATAATATAATAACCTAATATTATAATATTATAGCACAGTGTATTAATATATATTATCCCACCGTCTGTGACGACCGTAATACGGGAAAGTTACGTCCTTGATATGAACAGTGTACGTAAACGATTACGCGCGCAAATCTGCGCGTAAGTATAATCATAAGGATAAGTCCACATGGACCGCCGAAGCCACGCGGCGAGAACATTCACATGACAGCATATGTACGCGCGCCAGTCTGGCTTATTATTTTATTCTATACTCATTTTTCTTTGATTTGTACGTCCACGCGGTCCACGTACGACACGCGGTGCCACGCGGTTATGTAAACAATACATATTGTTTAGTTTGATCTTCTACCGCGCCTGTGATAGTTCCACGCGGTCATGTGAACTTAGCCTCAGTGACAGAAAGACACACGTTTCGCTCGAGAGCGCACGTGCGGGGTTCCATAGAGGGAAACAAAAATTACAGCCGCAGACTAAAATAATATTCGGACCATAAAACATTATACTCGTAATAAAATTTTACTGTTGAGACTTTATATTCTGCAAGGTGCGACCACCTTCCTGCGTTTTGTGTATATTTAGTAAATTATTTATGGGCTTATACTTTTCAATATACATACATAATTTCAAAACTTACTTAGACATAAGTTTCAAAACTTTGAGAAATGTGTAAATGGTATAAGCATGATAATAATTCATGTATCTCATTATCATCAGACAACGGTAGTCCACTGCTGGGACATAGGCCTCTCCATAGGAATTATGCAGGAGGGTATGCGAGTTGGAGATCGCAGAGCACAGCTTTTCTCCCATGTTTCAGCAGTTACGTTTATGTCCCGCTATGGAATAGGTGGTGAGCCTATTGCCATGCATCTGACACATTTCCAGTCTCCGAACCACAACTACAAAATCTAAAATACAAAAATCCTCTAGTGCCCGACACATGATTTGAACCCAGGACCTCCCAATCCGCAGTTGCCCTTGTACCCAACACGACCAACGAGTCAGTCACTAGTAACAGTCAAATAATATATCAATGTATATTATGTGAGGCGGTGACGAGCTTACTTTACAGGTTCTTTCATCGCATGAAACTGCGCAACAACACGTTCTTCCGAGTGACCGACCTCCACAACGACCTCGAGAACATGGTGTTGTACGCGCGGATCTCGCTGAACGATCTCCACCTGCATGGCTCCTACGACCGGTCCATCACGGACAGGGACCCGTCCATCATGTATTACGCGCCCACGTACGGACAAGTGGAGTAAGGCACCAATGACTCTAATAATGGCGTGGAAATTTTTTCTTTGCAATTATAATATTCATAATACGTAATTAGAACTGTTGTCAAAATCCTTTTCATTTTAAGACGACCCTTGTATGCGTGGAGACGGAGCAAGCTTAAAACGACTGTTGTTGATGATGATGGTGGTGGTGGCGGTGTTGGTTGCGGTGATGGTGATAATTAAAAAATTTTGCAGGTTTCTTTTGAAAAATGTTCAATACCAAATGGAGGGGCGTTACAGATTGAATAACGACAAACTCACCATTGCGGTCGTAATATCTGATATTACATTTGAAGACGTCTTGATGAATGTGAGGACCAGAAATGACGTATTTTAAAGTTGCATATATTCTTAACTATTCACCACGTTGATTGTGGCATATCTGGCAAGTGGCATGACTTTCTTTCATGCAAAGTCCAAAGAAACCTTTTTTACTGTTTGGTATTTGAATCTCTTATTTAGTAAACAATATTATGTTGTATATATTATTCATCACGCATCACACCTGTAATCCCCGAATAGGTAGTTCTATCCCATGTTTCACCGGTTTCGTTTATCGAAATTTCATATAGAAGTTTAAGTTAAAAAATACAATATTACAATATAATAATTATTGTACCTATTATTATTATTATATTAATATAAATAACAAAATATAATTGATTCACACCCTTTTTTTCAGTACCTCAACAACAAAAATAGTCAAACAATAAGATTACAAAAGAAAAATATAGGTAAAAATTATATTTTATTAACCAAAGGAAGGAAGTAAATTATTTAATCCGCATGGAATAATAGTAAACATAAAATGATTTTTTGAACGAAACGAGTCACGAACAGTAATGTTCCAAATTCGAATTTTAAAGATCCGCTTGTATTTTTGTTTTTCGGTATTAACTTCTATTAATTGTTACTTTGGACGGATCTACGGTTTCCATTAGGCCATAAATCGACCAAAAGCTAGCCTGTCATATAATAAAGTGAAAAAAAAGTAATCAATTCGCATGGTCATAATTCAATAGATACTTATTTAATATTGTGATATGTAAAATATAAAGATCATTATTATTCTCGCTGTACAGAAGATTTCTTAGGACGCTTGAAAACAGATCTGGACAAATGGTTGAAAGATTTCTTCAACGACTTTCTATTGTACTTCAGTTTAATCGGCAGTGACGCAACCACTCAATTGCAGTACGTATATGCTATTAAATTTCGTAATTGAAATGTTACAAAAGCTAAAAGCTGGTCCTTTGATCTTAATAAAAATCTTACTCACATGGATTAGTTAATTACAGACAATATGATATAGAAAAAACAATGGAGCTGAACGAACAAACAGACGACGTGTTACAATTGATCGTTAAAAAATTGCATAACGTAAAGGCGGAAGTGGTCGAATTGCCGAGATTTAAGATTTACGCTAGTAACGGCATGGCAAGTACACTTTATTGATTTTTGATTTTATTAAATTTTGATATTAAAAGTGCACTCATAAACATAGGGTTAAAATTAAAAAAATATTGTCCGAGAACGGAACGACAGATATTGTCAGCAATAGTAGATATATGTACTTATAACCTTTTCGTTATGTCTTAAATAATAGTGGCCACATGAGAATAATAAATAAATAAATAATAGTGGCCACATGAGATCAGCGGTGGGCTACGTATTGGATTATTAACACCATAAAGGTATTATATGCATAAGTAGAATAGACAAGCCAAGCAAAAAGTGGTCTCGACGATAGAGAAAGAAAGATAATGAATTTGGTACTCGTTTCTCCCATTAAATTATCGTATCAATTACCTAAAAAAGCAATCAGGTATAATTACATGTATAAGTACTAGAGCTTTTCACTTACATCCGCGGTTAAGGCT